>CAEFZX010024749.1:0-43131 GCA_903066825.1 Alfaro cultratus | reverse complement strand
GACATGCGGCAAAGGTCGCCGGGACCGGGAGTCGAACCCGCGACGTCCGCGTCGAGGACTGAGGCCTCCAAACGTGGGGCGTGCTGAACCCCTGCGCCACCACAGCACGCCCCGGAGACCCAATTTCAAGGTGTTAAATTACCCCTGTATTTTTATGCAAAAATGTAGGTTTTACTAGAAATAAACCTAAATTTTTTCTAGAAAATTAAAAAAAAAAATTTTGTTTAAAAAGTAAAAAATTGGCTAGAAAAAAACCCAGAACATTTTTAGATTAAGTCAAGTTTTTTTTTCTAGATTTTTATTATTTTTTTAAGTTACTTTATTACTTTTGAATCTCAGAAACATCTAAGTTAATCTAAACAGTGTTTACCTGGTCAGGTGTTCACCTGCTGCTCTGTCTGACTTCCTGCTGTGTGTTGATGTGAGTTCTGTTGACGTTCAGGCCGAATATGAGGATGTTTATTCCTGCTAGTCGTTCTTTCTGCTCCTTTAGCGTCTGAATAAACATGAGAGGTGAAACGTTTCCACAAACGATTTTTCATATTAAGAGAAACAGCAGAAACGACGACTTCCTGCTGAACTTTGACCTGATTTAAAGAGACAGCGACTCATCCAACCATCCATCCAACTGATCATCCATCCATCCAGATTACCATGGAAACTATCCAAAACATGATTATTATCCATAATTACTGGTAATCTGAATTCTTATCCAGTTATTTTATTTTTGGGAAGATGAGATACATTTTTTAACTCATTTTGCTTTAAATATCCCAGTGGTTTCATCTTCTGAACTTGGAGTTTAAACATTTTAATCCTAAATGTGAAAACCAGACGACGTCGCAGCGTTTCCAGACTGAGTGATGTCACAAACGACCAGCCATAAACCTCAGCTGGAAATCCCCGCCGCCTGTTTTATTTTACTGACTCCGCCCTCCATCGCTGCGCCGCTTTCACACAGCGAGCCGCGGGGTCGTGGCGACGGCCATCAGCTTCCTGACAGGAACGTCCCCCCGCCCCAGGAGCAGGGGCCGGGTTCCCCCTGAGCGGCCCCGCGCCGCCTGGAGGGCCGCCGCTGTTTGTTTGCTCTGCGGCGTTTCCGTGAATTCTGACCCGGCAGGAAGCGGGACAATGGACCATTGTAGGAAAATACTTTCTGCTGCTGCAAAACCCAACAGGAAAGGACAGACAGGAGGACAGACAGCAGGACGGAGAAACTTTATGTCGCCTTGGACCCTTGACTCCTCCAGGTTTACCTTAAAGGGGCAGTATTATGTGTCTTCCAGGCACATCCTGTCCATCCGTCCTTTCATCCGTCCATCTGTCCATGGACGTTAGCAAGATTACCTTCAGTTGTTATTTAAATACAATATATACAAAATGTGATACATGTAAATAAATTTAACTTCCTCATTTAACACCTTGAAATTGGGCCTCTGTCTCTTTAAGAACTCCTGCTCTTTCTGAAGCTCCGCCTCCAGGAAGTCGTCCCAACATGGCTCCTCTATTAACCCTTTAATGTTTTTACCAGAGTTGCTCTGAGCAGCAGCTCCTATATTGAGCTGGTTGCTAATTGCTGCTGGCTAGTCTGGAGGAGCTGAGAGGGGGAGGAGCTGCGTCTCAAAGGCGGGGCTAGGTCCAGTCAGGCTCTTTGGACAGCTGAATGGTTACCATGGTGATTAAAGTGTTTCTCAAACATTAAGTGAACTGCAGTAAATTCTCAGGTGTTTGTTCCTGAAACTCTGCTCAGGTTTCAGCGTTCAGGTAAAAACGAAGGAAGGAAGAGATCAGGCGGAAAGAGCTGCTGAATGCGATGTGTCACAGAGCAGCCGTGGTGTGAACTGTATGAACCGCTGTGTTTAGTTGACCTTTCCACAGAGCCGTGACCTCTAGAGCTGTGATAAAAGAAACCGCGAGCGAGGAGTGTTAGCGTGGTGAGGAATGTCTGCCTGAGCCGTGGGGCTCTCTGCAGGAGCATGACTGACCCTGCATGTACTGGCTTCACACACACACACACACCCACGCACACACCCACGCACACACACACACCCACGCATGCACACACACACACACACACACACACATAAACACACACACACACACACAAAGCTGCAGACTTTTACTGCAGCTTTGTCATTATTTAATGGCAGCAGTCGTAAACATTCATGAAAACTTCTTCGTGTTCATGCCAGTCTCATGCTAACCCTTCAAATAAAGAGCTACATCCTGCAGCGTTAAAAATCGGCCATCAGCCTGAAAACTGCAATCGGCGCATTAAGCCAAATGTCTGAGCTGCTGGAGCTTTACGAAGGCGCTTCCTGTTTCTGTCTTTAAGGTTCTGGTTCGTTCGCTGGGTAGCATTCCTCTTCCTGAGCCAACAGGAAGCCAGGCCTGCGACCTTTCTGATGTTGATTTCTGGAGCGCCATCTTAGCCGTAAATCTTCCTGTTTCAGCCGTTTATAGCCGTCCACTCAGACAGCCGGCCTCTCGCTACACACACTGTCCAAACGCTTTCAGTCAGAGCTGCAGGCCGACCGCCCGCTTTCCTCCGGAGTTAAAACCGACTCATGATGGCTGCTGCAAAAATAAAGGATTGGCTGACAAAGCAGGACGAGGCTCACTCTGCCCCAAAACTCTAATTTCTTCTGAATATGTGTGTGTGTGTGTGTGTGTGTGTGTGTGTGTGTGTGTGTGTGTGTGTGTGTGTGTGTGTGTGTGTGTTTTGAGTTTACAGCCAGTACCACAGATTTTGTCAGAATTGGGCAGAGCAGGCTAAAATTAAACTCAAGGAAGAGCAACAGTACTTGTTGTCACTTAGGCCAAAAATAGATTTTATCCGCTTAACAACAAATTAAATATGCAAAACTTAAATTAAATTAAATAGTCAGATCTGATGATGGAAAAGGATGTGCAGATTAGTCTAGAAGTGAATTTATATATTAGTTAAGTATTTAGCTTTGATGTAAGTATTTAGTTTGAATAAGAAATATTAATGTATGAATAAGATGATATAAAAGGTAATTTGTCACGTTTTGATCCGGTTGTATTTAGCAGACTTGAAGCTCATTGTGGTTCTGAGTAAAAGTCACTAAACTAATGAGTTTCTATTTACTGGAAAACTTAATTAAAACATGAATACTTTGTATCGCATCAAACATTTTCCATTATCAGAAGATTTTGTAATAATTTTGCATTAATTAGCTGTACAGTCTACGGGCCACATATGGCCCCCGCACCGCACTTTGAACATCTCTGCTGCAGTTTTCTTTTTTATGGTGAAGGTCAGAATGTAAACTCTTCACATTCACACGTTTAAAACCTTTTTCCCACTGTTACTATGGCAACCGGCGGGCAGATTCCTCAGCAGGAACAGAAACAAAAAGATCCAGTTGATCCTTCAGGAAGACGAGATCCTGTCTGTGCCAACGACAACCCAGAACCAGAGCCAACCATAACCCAGAACCAGAGCCAACGACAACCCAGAACCAGAGCCAACCATAACCCGGAACCAGAGCCAACCATAACCCGGAACCAGAGCCAACCATAACCCAGAACCAGAGCCAACCATAACCCAGAACCAGAGCCAACCATAACCCAGAACCAGAGCCAACCATAACCCGGAACTTCGTCGCTAAAACATCTGAAGACGTTTTCTGGCCCCATTTGGTTCTGTGTTCGTCCTAAACCCGGTTCATTCTGGTTTTACGATGGTTTACTCTCCGTCGGGTTGGACTCAAGCGCTCGCCGCCGCCAGCAGCAGCAGGCGTCGTTTCATGACTGAAGACTCGCCGGACAGGCATTTCCTGTGGGCGGGGTCAATCTTCCAGCCAGGAACCCGACTTCCTGTCTCTGAGCGGCGCCGCGTCTGGACCGGCTTGTTCCTGGTGGAGCGACGTGAAAACGTCCGACCTGAATGAACCCCACGGTGGTGGCAGCAGCATGCTGAGGGGGCTTAGTTTAGACAGATAAGGCTCCATATTGACGTATTAAATAGCAATAAATCAATAATTTTTTTTTACAAAGTTCCTAATTCATTTTATTTGTTTTGGTTATTTGAAATGTTTTGCAAATTGAAAGTTTGAGAATGTGTTCTTGTATTATATGACTGGAAAATTATCTCAGAACAGAATTATTGTTTATGACTGTAACTTCTGGAGGATTTATCGTAACAAACCCAGTGAGGAGGCTGCAGCTTTAACTAGGACAGTTGCACAACACACGACTCATAGTTTATGCAGCTTTGTGTTTATCGTATAAAGTCCAATAAAGCTGCTGGATCTGACGTTATTAACCGACTGTGTTTGACTTCGGGCGTCAGAAGAATCGGTTGACGGCTCCGTCGTGTTTCCAACAGGAAATGTGGGTCAGTGGGTTTTAACAACCCAGGAATAAAAAAAAACATCCCAAAATGTCGATTTGAAACACATACAGGCCTGTCATGGTAACTAATGTTGCTGGGCGATAAATTGTCCCAGAAGTTATCGTGATAAACGATAATTTTGATGTTTTGAGATCATTTTCCAGTAATATGATGATGCCTGAACACATTCTCACACTTCACCTGCTAATGAACATTTCACACGGGAACTGAAAGACATTTTAAATATCCAAAATTAACAAAACAGATACAACAAATAAAATCAGTTATGAATTCTCTGTAAACAAAAATGACCTTAAAAAAAGATTAGCTGAGACCAAAACACCAAACTAAAACTTTTATCATCCAGTTTGTGGTAGAGAAAAATGATAAATCATAAAAATGGACATTGAGGTTTTTTTAATCATGCGATTAATTGATTTATTGCTTATTGTGACACCAACTGTATCCAACCTTCAAAAGAACTTAAAGAGAAGATAGATGAAACCAGAACCAGCAACCGGACTTGATCAGCAGATTAAACCATACAGGTTGGAAAATATAAGTAAAAATACAAAATACAGATTTGACCTTCACAAATGTCTCTTTTTAACGGATTATATTCAAGTTTTGTACAGAAAACTTGTCTTTATTTGCTGCTTTTGTTTCTCGTAGGAATAAAGTTTGTGGAGTATTTCTGAGAGTCTGCTGCCCCCTGGTGGCCAAACAAATCCCCGCAGGACCAGATTTATTTAAATTGTTTATTGAAGGCAGAAAAATGGAAACATTTCTTTAAAACAGGTTGGATGTGATGGAGAGTTACGGTCACACAAAAAAATAAAACTATGAGGACAAAGTCATAATATTGAGAAGAATAATAAAGTTATATTTCAATAATTATATTTTGAGAATAAAGTAATGTGACTTATCACAATACTGCAACTTTATTCTTGTGTCATTTCGACTATTCTCTTAATTTTCTGACTTTAGTGGCATTAACTTCTCATAATACTGACTTTATTTTGATATTGAATTTATTCTCAACTTTGACTATTTTCGTAATATGATTTTATTGTCATAATATGAATGTATTAATTGTATTACTTTAGTCTCATAATTGTTTTAAATTTTCTAAATTTCATTCTCTTATTTATTTTTTTTTTACTTTATTTTCATAATGTTGTGAGTTTATCCTTTAATTTGATTGTTTTCTTGCTGTGGCCCCTGGTTGTTTCTCTGTTTTCTCTCATTCTTTATTTTTCTCACACAGAGAGTAGAGAAGCTCGATTTGCTCGGCGTCTTGGAATCCCGGCCTGCAGGGAAACAAAGATGGCGGTAGAACCTGAAGCTGAACCGTCGTCGGATAGTTTTCCGGCCCTCACCGTCCGGGCGTCTCCAGGATCAGCGGGACGCCATCCAGCCTCGGCTCGTTGACGACGTCCCGGAACGCCGAGAGCCCGATGTTTCCTTTCCCGATGTCTTCATGCCGGTCCAGGTTGCAGCCCAGTTTCCCTGCAGACAGCAGCAGACCGAGGTTGAATAAAACCAACTAACATTTTGGTTATAGAACGGTAATTAATGGGGAAAAACTTTAAGCAACTGGAACTAAATTGCACTAAAACTGAGGTTATAGTTGTGATATCCTTTGTTTTTATGTTTATGAATGGATTTATCAACCTTTTGAATTGATGTGAAATTGATATTTTTCCCCACCTTTCATTTATGCAAAACCGCAAAAGTTTGGAGAAAACGATAATTTTTTTTTTTTAGAAATGTTAAGTATTCATTTCCAACCAACGCATATATAATCACATTGCCTTCATTTTTTAAAATTATGTACCTAAAAATTAATCAGCGTATGAAAAAAATAAATCTACTGCTATAACTAATAAAAACAAAACAATATCTAATTAATAAAAACTAGCAAACACTGTAAAAACTAATTAAAACAAACTGAATTAAACTGTAAAGTTAAATTGTAATGGAAAACCCAGAATTATTGTAATCCTGCAGAAACATTGGAAATGTGGATATTTCAGGTTTCTCCAGCTGCACCTTTGGAGTCGTTCAGGTGAACCGCTCTCAGGTAGCGAAGCCCGACCTCCTGATCAAATTGATCCAACATGGCCGCCACGCCGCCGTCCGCTGCCAGGTCGTGACCTTCCCAGAAGAAATGGAAAACGATCTGAAACGTTTTGAGCTCGTGCCTCTGGTTGAGGGGAAGTGAAGGAGTGTTACCTGCGGCGAAGGCGTGGCAGGTGTCCAGACACACCCCCACTCTGCTCCGGTCCCTGACCCGGTCGATGATCCGCCGCAGCTCAGAGAACCGACCCCCCACTGTGCTGCCCTGACCGCTCATGTTCTCCAACACTGAGCCACAAAGAAACTATTTATGTCTAGTTTATAATGCTGATCAAATATGACAAAACTAACTTAAAAGTAACTTTTCAGGAAGATAATGAGCTTATTTTAAGTCAATAAATCCTTAATATTGATGAATAAGTTCTAGTTCCACTGGCAGATTATTTAATTTATTTGTAAATATTTTTCCCATGTTATGAGTGAAATAAAGTGAAGTAAAATAAGCTCCTGTATCTTGCTGAAAAGTTACTTGTAAGTTGGTTTTGTCTTATTTGAAGTGTACAAATATATTTATATTGTAAACAATACATAAATACTAGGTTAGTTTTAGTGTTTTGCAGTGATTTTTGTGTTGATTGTTGCCTCGTTGTGCAGCAGAACCAGCTCTGATCTTGGCTGGATGTTTTTGTGCTTGTTGTTGCTCCGTACCTGTGATCACAGCAGGAGTTTGCTGGTGAGCGTGGTTGATGGCTGCGGCGATCTTGTCCAGGCACTGCTGGGTGGTGATGGCGCCCAGCGAGGACCCGGGGTGGAAGTTGTAGAGGCGGAGGCCGAGGCGGCTGCAGCGGCTCAGCTCGTCCACCAGCAGGGCGCGGCTCTTCTCAGACACGTCTGCAGCGGAACGGAGCGCAAACTCAGAGGACCAGCCGACCCGAGGCGACCGGCACGCTGAAGGACAAACCGTCTTTGGGCGATCCACAGTTCATCAGGTAGGAGCCGTGAGGCAGGATGTGAGCCGGGTCGAAGCCGAGCACGGAGCATTTTTCCTGGAACCGATCTGCAGCGGCCGGGTCCAGCGCCGGCCTCTTCCACGAGCGCTGAGAGCCCAGAAACAGAGCGAAGGCGCCGGCGCCGAGCGCCGCGCTGGACTCCACCGCCTTCCAGATCCCTCCTGCAGAGAGAGCACCAGTAGATGAGGTTATCCTGATTTATCTCTGCATTTGTGCTCCTACAGGGCTGCTGGTGGACAAACTGACCACTTTCCCTCACTTTCTTCTCCTACTACTCTCCTATTTCCACAATTTGCTGTTATTTAAACTGTTAACTTTCTGTTTTCTGTCAGGAAAAGGCATCAGATGAGATGTTAATTGTTCTCCCTCTGCTGCTGTTGACCTAAAACTGGACTGAACTCATTTCTCTGCCACAGAAATAAAATACTTTGCTGTAGGAAGTGAAGTTTACCTTGAATACCAACATGAGCTCCGATGTATTTGTTGTTTATGCTGATCCTCCTTCGCCTGTCTCCTCTCTCCTCATCCTCGGTTTCATCTCCCAAAGCTTCACTTTTCCTTTTCCTCGCTGCTGCCATCCTGTCAAGGAAAAGTTACAACTTGAAATCACAGCTACAGATCTGCTTTTGTGATTTTAGTTCAGGCCCAAATGATCTGAGATGTATGGAAGAATATTAGGGCCACTAAAAAAAAAAGAAATCTGAATTTAATCTTAGAAATATGAGAGAAAAGATGGAATTCTAATTTTAAAAAAAGAAAATGTTGGATTTCTGGTATTAAATGTAGAATTATGAGCAAAAAAGTAAATCCTTTGACTACATTTTTAATTAGGGGGTTAAAAACATCATTTTGTGGAATTTCTTTTTATTAAATCAGAATTCTGACAAAAAAAGTTACAATTCTTGGATTAAATTTTTAATTCTGGGATTAAAGTCAGAAACTGATTTTAATCTCAGAATTTTGACTTTATAAAAAAGTATTTTGGAATTATTTCTGGAGATGACCATACAAAGAATGATTTTATATAAAATCTATAAAATCATTTAGAATCCTTCTCTTTATGAGATCGTCTTAGAAAAACAGAACATCTTCAGTCAGAGGTTTCTTCTTATTCGCTGTAATACAGACCGCTACAGGAGATCTTTCTTGCCAATAACCGTCTCCATCTACAATGCCTAAAGAATTTGAACGACATTTAATTTCCCATTGGGGTCAATAAAGTACTCTTACATTTGTAACGTTCAACTACAACGTAGTATTTAGCTCCCAGAGCTAGGAAATGAACTCAGTATCTCGTTAAAACGACAAACAAAAGAGAACGATTCCCCGCAGCTGCTTCTGGCCGTAAAAACATGCCGTAAAAACGAGAAACTTTCTCACTTTAACAACGTGTAAAGATGCGGTCCTCTGACGGATTACGGCTTCTAAAAAGGCATAAAAGGCTCCCTCCGACTCTCCATCTTCTCACTCTGTTTCTGAACGACACCGGGACGCTTCCGTCCCCTAGAAACACACGCAAAGCGGCGTGAAATCAGCGTGAGGTCCGTGAAGGTCAGCAGGCTGTTTTACCGATTCCTCCCGCCGGGATCCGGCCAGTCAGAGCGCTTCCCCGCAAGTGCTTCGGGCTGCCCATTGGAGACGCTACATGCTGAGCAGCAAAATGGCCGCCCGTCAACCGACTGACTCCACAGCGCTTTGAAATTTAAATTCTTCTGCACATCAGCGTTTAGACTTGGAACATTAATACTTCTTTGCAAACCGGTAGCCTATTATTTCTTGGTGTTTTCATCATTTTCCGCCTACTTGACTCTCCGCTCAGGCGTCCGAGTTCTTGTAGCCTCGACGAATGCCTGAAAAAGAGAAAGCTCGCACTGAAGCACTTTAGCTAAGCTAGCTAGCAGGCTAGCCAACCTTCATATGTGATTCCTGAGGTGAGTCGCTGGTGCTGCTGATAGCTGCTGATTTGGGTTAGAAATGGTGTGCATGCAAAAATACAGCAGCTGTCAGAGAAAAGCGGTGATTGTAGTCTTGCTAACGCCTTTAGCTGCGGCTTGTAGCCGCTGTCAGGAGCCTAGCTTATGTGTGGCGGAGCGTTATAGCAAATCTAGGGGTTCGGCCTTCTGTGTTTGCTGGTACCAGTTAACCGAACCTAACACTGGGTTGTCTGGTTAACACGTTACTGGGCGCATTTATTTGACCGAAGAATGAAACCACTCCTTGGTGTTAGCATTAGCGGTCTAATAAGAATCGAGTTTGATACTCTGCCACCAGTTAATTTGGGTTCCTGGTTCTGTCTGTGTTCAGTGAATTTATTATAAAAGCCTTTTGTTGCATTTTCCTCCTAAGTACTTTTCCAGTCATTCTGACTTTGGCGTTAGCTGGTCTGCAAGCTGAAGGGATTAGAAGAATAAATCTTGCATGAACATTTGCTGCTGGAGTTGAGCCACACCTGTCAACTGGGGGTCACCTGGGGGCCACCTGGGGGTCACTGGGGATCACCTGGGGGCCTGACTGATGGGAGCATCAACATCTGGGTGAATCTTGAGGCCTGAGGTCAGAAATGCTTAAGTCAGTTGAGCTCAGGAATCCTGAGGGTTGGAAAAATCAAAACCGAAACTAACATCCAGGGCCGGCCCAGCTGTTCACAGAACCTTCCTGTTTATCTCTGACTTTATGCCGAACCTTCCTGTTTATCTCTGACTTTATGTTCAGGCTGACCTTTTGATCTCAGACGTCTCCTGTGATTATAAGTTTTGCCATTTAACTGCTGCTCCAGCTCACATTTTCATTCAGTTTATTTCCATATAAATGCACTCTTCATGAACAGGGCATCTGCTCTAATGTCTACACATTTATATGTTCTAAATACTTTTCAAACAAATGAATACTGAGAGTTTTATTCATCTTTACAGATCTAGATGGATGTTTGTTTTTCTAAGGCTGCAGGATATAAATAGGCTTATGCAAATGATTGGGTTTTCCTGCCAATGTAAATCAACAGACCAGATCCTGCTGTTTTTTTTAATTAAATATGCTTTTTATTTCAGTATGAGATTCTCAACTCGTCAACCCTGAAAAATCTCACAGGTTTACTGTGTTGTGTAGATTTAAAACAAAATGTTCTGCTGAAATACTTTTATTTGCATAAAAAAGCTGCAGTTATCCTTACTGCTGATAATAAAACATTTATTATTCCAGTTACTTTGCATCACATTCAGCATTCAGTGATTGTTTAAAGGCAACTATTTAATTCGCTAGTAATTACCAAGCAGCTTGTTTAATGCTTAAAACATTTTAAAAGTAAATTATTATATTCTACCTTAGTTGCAGCTGTTGAGTCACTGTGAGCTAAAGCTGGACTTCATAGTGATAGATTGAGTTTTTTACAGATGTATGGCGAGATTAAAGACTTAATAAAATTATGTACTTTACTATGATATTATGGTTTCTTGCAGTTTTGTTGTTGATTGAGTTGCAGTGGAAATGTAACGAGCTGGTTGGTCAGAATCTGTTTGGCTAGCCTGCAGTCTGCTGCTTTACAGTCACGCTAACTGAACTTTCTGAACCTTATTAAGCTACTCTTAGTTTCCAAACCCTGATATAACCTTTTACAGTTGAGGTTTCTTTTTTTTTTAATAAGTCATAGTTTGTTTTTGTTTTTTGTAGAAGGGAGAATCTGGTCGGGAGCAGCAGTTCATGGAAGACAAGAAAAGGAAAAAGGAAGACAAACGGAAAAGGGAAGCCTCTCAGAAGGCAAGTCGACCTGCAATCTGCAACGATTCGAGTGATTCAGATTCTCAAAGAAATTAATTACACAAAATTATGGGTTCAAAATCAGAATCACAGGAAATAACTAATAAACCAGTTAAATATTCCCTAATTTGCTTTGATTTCTTTGGATACTATGGTTGTTGTTTTTTGATCTTCTGATTGAGGAAAAATTGTCCAACTTCAGCCTCTGGTTGAATAACGAGCTGATGCTCAACCTTTTTATTTTATTTAACTGAGCTAAAACTGTATGGTGATTTATTATGTTTGATTAGATTCAAGATCTTAACTTGTGAAAGTATATTGAGAAAGCTTCAATACTACAGATTTTATTCCAACGTTGTTTTTTTAAAAGAATAATTTATTTGTGAATTATAATAAAAAGATTAATTTAGAAACATTTTGTTTTCTGTATTTCAGGTTGCAGAGCAAAAAAACAAAGGTAAGCTGAATTTCATGTGTTTTTTATTTAACTGTTGTTTCTATATGTCTTGTTTTTATCTGTTGGATTAGTTTTAATGTTTGTCCTTAAATTTCTTCTATTGTCTTTACATTAACAGAATAAACAATTTTTGCTTAAACAAAATCTTAACATTTGTGAGAAACAAGTTAGTTTTTATTTGATTTTTCTGCAAATGTTAATTATTTCTTACTAAATCCTAATTAAATAACTGGCATGTATTATTTTTAAATGTTTGGCTTGATTAATAAAGAGGTTAATTTTTAAAAAGGTGTTTAACATGCGTCTTTGATTTTTGCTTTAGTTTTTCGCTCATTTGCTTCTCATTTTGTCTCTGTTGGTTCTCCTCAGTCTGCTGCTGTCATGTAATCAGTTTCTTGGTATTTTCTCCTTCGCTGCAGTGACAGACGTGACCAAGCCGGCTGCTGCCCAGTCTCCCGCCGCCCAGAGCAGCTCCGCCTCCCCCAGCCCTGTGCCCGCCCCCACTGCCGCTCCGTCCCCGGCCACCTCGGGCCCCGGCAGCGCTGCCCCCGCAGCTCCGGGCGGCAACAATGCCAAGCGCCTGGCCGTGGCCAACGGACAGCCCGCCTCCAACACCGGCTCTTCCTCCGCCGCCGGCCTCGGCGCCGCTGGGAACGGCGGCGCGGGCGGAGGCGGAGCCCAGGCGAATCAGCAGCCGTCGCGCTACATGCCGAGAGAAGTGCCGCCGCGATTTCGCTGCCAGCAGGACCATAAAGTGCTACTGAAGAGGGGACAGCCGCCGCTGTCCTCCATGCTGCTGGGAGGAGGGGGGGATGGCCCGAACACAAACATGGCTGCTGCTTCAGGTAATGCGGCGCACTCCTTTACGCTGCAGGTTGTGATGGAGCAGACACATGACTGAAACATTCAGTTCAGAGTCACAGATTTTATGGTGCTGCTTTAGAAATATTTCCAAGGAATTTGTGAAATTTTTTCCCGTTTAATGTGTCCCAAATTTACATGTAGAAGAAAAAACAGGCAGATAAAAAAAACAAAACAAATTTGAAAAGAAGAAAATTATTTAAATAGCTCGATTATTGTTATATTGCCAATATTATTAGACATCAGTTAAGACTGACAGTGCAGTAGAAAAAATAACACTGCCACCTTTTTGGGGAGGGGGAGTGTAAAAAATTTCCACGGTTGTGTAATTGCAAAACACTGGAGGGACTGAGTAATGCAAGAATTTTTAGTATGAGTATGCTTTATTCCTGATGGTCTGGTCGACCCGGTTCTACTGGAACCAGAACTCCACCATCTGCTCCACCTCCAGCTGCTGTGGTTCTGAGTCAAACCAGCCTGTTCCCCTCCTGGCCTGTGGGGGCGCTGCACCAAGAACCACTGAAGGAAACCACACAAAANCAGATGGAAACAAGATGGAGGATCAGATTTTAGTGTTGGAGGATTTCTCTTTAGTCTTTGGCTAAAGACCAGGAGACATTTCTGCTGCTAGTGCTAGGCTAGCAGGTTAGCTTTGGCTGTATTTACCCAGAATGCCATGCGCCTCAGATTAAAGAGAGATCCTCCAGCCGCTAAAATCTGATCCTCCATCTTGTTTCCATCTGGTGAAGGAGGAAGTTGCTCTCAGTGTCTTCAGAAGTTTTTGTGTGGTTTCCTTCAGTGGTTTGTGGTGCAGCGCCCCCACAGGCCAGGAGGGGAACAAGTTGTTTTGACTCAGAGAACCACAGCAGCTGGAGGTGGAGCAGATGGTGGAGTTCTGGGTCCAGTACAACCGGGTCGACCGGATCACCAGGAGGCAATCGCCATTAGACTCAGACTGGCCTGTTTGACTCTTGCTGACTTCCTGTGTCTTTTCACAGATTCTGCATCTTCATTGGCTCTCACCTCACCATCAGTTGCTGCTTCTACTAATAATTATGCAAATTCCATGTGGGGGACAAGCTCAGGCAGCCAGGTTCCCTCTCAGGGCAAGGAGAAGGTCATCGTTGACGGCAACGACCTGGAGGAGTGGCCTAGTATTGCTGGCAGTGATGGAGGAAACGGCGGCATGCCTGTGACGAGCATCAGTGCCTCTGGCGGCCAACCCTCACCCTCTTCCTCGTTCTCTTTGCCCAATGAATGTATGCAGTTGCCTAACAGTGCGGCGTGGGGGTCAACTGCCCCCCAGGGTCATCTTGGAGGAGGTGCAGCTGGGCCTCTGCTGCAGCAGCCCTCCTCTGTTTCCAAAGCCCCTACTTTGCCTGGGTGCCACGATGCCAGTGGCCCCCTGGATGGTAGCAGTGGAATTCCAGGTGCCAACTTCAGTCCAAATGCCAACCCTTCAGCCTGGCCTGCTCTGGTGCAGCAGGACGGCCCCGCCGCTGCCAACAACGCCGCCTCCATGGGCCTGGGGGGCGGGGCTGCCGGGGGCCTTGGGGGTCACCCATCTATATCTGTGAATCAGTCAAGCGCCCATCAGCACCAACTTCACCAAATGCAATCCAGAGACAGAGACGTTGGAGGGGGAAAGAGGGACGGTGACTCAGCGGGACCAAATATTTCAGGGGGGGAAGGGATTGGGGGAGGAATGGACCATGATGTTGGGGGGGGCAGGGTAGGTGCAGGAGATCCGAGCCATGCCCCCTCCTGGAGAGGCCAACCTTACCCTGCAGCTTACTCCAAAACGGGTGCCTCAAGGACTGACGGATGGGAGGGAGGGGCAGCAGAAGGGGATAAAGGGACATTGGGTTGGGGGTACCCTAGTGGTGAAAATGGGGGTCAAACCTCCGGGGCATCTCAGGGAGGATGGGGGTTACCAGTGGGAGCAGATCGAGGGGTTTCCAGTAGCGACTGGGGTGGCGGGTCGAATCCTGCAGCTGAAGAAATGGGAAACTGCAGCAGTAACAGCAGCAGCAGCGGCGGCAACAGCACTGCAGGGAACCCCCCCACTGCGTCCTCATCCACCGCCCCCGCTGCTAGCAGAGCCTGGGACAATCAGAAAGGAGACGGGGAAGTTGGGGAATGGGGCGCCGGGGGGCATGGAGGACACGGGGGTTCTTCATCTAGCGGCGGAAACTCCCGAAGTGGAAGTGGGCCTAACAGCAACCGCATTCATCGACAGGCGCCCAACGCAGATGCTGCCTTACAGAACCTGCTCAGCCGGTCCGACCTGGACCCGCGGGTCCTGTGCAACTCTGGCTGGGGCCAGACGCAGATCCGCCAGAATACGGCCTGGGACGTCGTGGAACAAAGCAAAGCTTCATCAAAAAACCCCGTCGCGCTGGGCGGACCCAGAACCCTCAGCGCTGACTCGTCTGGTCCGGGGGTCAGTCCCTCGTTGGTTTCCTCCACCGGGTCATCAGGTGAAGGCTGGGAGAGCAGCAGCAACAGCAGCAGCAGTGGGGCATCTCTGTCTGGGAGAGGCCCCTCAACCGCATGCACCAACATGAGGAACATGTCGCAATCTGGATCGGTGGCACCCAGTGTGGGGTCGGGGCTGACCCAGGGCAAGGTGGCGGGTTGGGGGGGAGGGGATAATCATGAAGCCAAGGACTGGGGGGGCGAGGAATGGAGGGGCAACAGTTGGGCAGAAAAGGGTGGAGGATGGGGGGAAGTCGGACAGCAGGAGAAAGGGACGGAGGGCTGGAAGGACGTAGGGTGGAACGACGAAGGCAGCGGCTGGGGATCAAAACCCAAGGTTGGATCGGGTAAGAATTGGTTGGAGCAAGAATCAAAATCAGGTGGAGGTTGGGATGAAGAGAGGAGGAGCGGCCCGCACTCAGGGGGGGATTTAGGTGGAGGTGGTTGGGGGAACTGGGACAACAGCGCCCCCCGGAGGAGCTGGGGGGCAGGAGGCACAGGGGGCGGGGTGGACGGCGCTGGAGGAATGGCGGCCAAACCTCACCAGGGTTGGAGTGGAGGAAATAAAATGCACCAGATGCCAAACAGCCAGTCGGGCTCCATGCCAGGCCCGCCGGCGCAACCGCAACAATCACAGCCCCGCAATCAGAACCCGCAGCTGCTGCAAGCGCTGGACCAAGGGGCCATGCAAGGCGGCGGCGGCGGGAGGAAGATGGCCGCTCAGACGCAGAACCAAAGCTCAGGCTGGAACTCCGGACCAATCCCTGCCGGAGGCGGGAGTGGACCAGAACCGAGCGGCTGGGAGGAGCCATCCCCACAGTCCATAAGCAGGAAGAGCGAGATCGACGACGGGACGTCGGCTTGGGGAGACCCGACCCATTACAACTACAAGCCGGTTAACCTGTGGGACAAGAACAGCGGCGCTGCTAGCCAGCAGCCGCACGGGCCCGGTCAGAACCAGCAGCAGCAACCGGGACCGCCGGTCCAGCAGCAACCCAACAGACCGACCACGGCGCTCCCAGGTACCAGAACATGATCCAGTAACTTCTTTAAAGAATCTTTTTTATATGTCAGTTAAATCTGTCACCATGTTGTGACAGTTTGAAGCTGATGATCTGTGAACAGATCGATCTCTGATCTGCTCTTGCTGTCTGAAAAAATGAACCGCTAACAACCAAAAACAGCCAGTCAGAGCCAGGAGGAGGGACTTACTGCTGTCAATCAACCGCATGTACTCACTGCTAAATGTTCTAATGGCAGAGAAACAACAGTACATGAAAAGCGTTTCACAGCCATCATCAGTGGCTATGCTAACTAGCCTTGCATTCACGACAGGTTGACGCTTTGCTGTTTGATTCACAGCAAACTGGTAGATGGAAACATGTATGATATGCATCATGCATGTTTTAAAAGTTTGCTCAAAATTTGCATAACTTTTGGTTGGAAGTGGTTAATAATGATCAGTAGCTTTAGCAGATGTTCGGCTTAGATTGGCTGAAGTCTCAGAATCACCGAGTGTGGATATATTGCATTCTTTATGGTGTAAATCCAGGAACGTTGTTTGTGTTTGCAGAACCTTCGGGCTGGGGCGGCGCGTCTCCAGCTAGTCCGTCGGTGGACAAAGGTACGGTAGCCTGGGGGAAAAGCAGCGACGCTCCCACTGGCTGGGGGGAAGGCGACGCCGCCGGAGGGAAGCCGGCAGGCTGGGGAAACGTTCCTTCAAACTCAATCAGATCTGGTTAGAAAAACCTCCGCTTCATTTTAAACATTTCAAAATAAATCCTTTTCATTTATTCATTATGTATAGAGCTGCATTTGTTCTGTTAATTTAGAGGGATTGTTTATCAACATCAGATACTTGTCTGCATAAAGAGCTGGTTGCCATGGTTACCTTCTGCTATCCTGCTGTTTTAGCTAGCATATTGTTGGCACACTACAACTATGCCTGTTACTGGGTGATAAATTGTCCCAGTAATTATTCCAATAAATAATAATATTGTTGTTTTGACACCAGTTTCAGTCAGTTAATTGAGATCATATTGAAATAAGTTCATTTGTCTCAAAGACTGATGAACTTTAATTTTGTAAAGAATATTGAGCACTGCATTGGGGAGACATTTTAAATATCCAAAATAAAATCTGGTTCATTCTTTGGTTTTTCTGTTTCAAAACAAAATAGCTAAAAAAAAAATGTCAGTTTTTAAAATCTGAATGTAAAAATGTAAAATTGTTTTTTTGTTTCTGAATTCAAAATAAAATATATTGTTGTTTTAATATGTAGCAATGCAGATCAGAAACTCATCTATGGTGAATGGTTTTCATAAAAAGTGGTATTTATATTTTATGTGCAAAGAACAAATGAAATGACATCATTTCTGCTTGTCGGCAGTCGGCAGTCGTTTTGACCGCTCAGAGTTTCAGTCTGTTTTAGTTCAGTATTTCCAGCCTGGCGCAGGTTTTTAAAAAGCATCTCCAGCAGAGTTTGGTCACTTACAGAAAAAATCACATGTGAAAACAGTGAACCACATGAAAAACGAACAAACCAAAATCAAAATGGAGGCAGCTCCTCCATTTTGATTTTGATCAACTGTTGGTTAACTCAGATTTCTGACCCTCATCTAAAGGTTCGAAGTCCATGCAAGACGGCTGGGGGGAGAAGGAGAGTTCGGTGGCGGCGTCACGCCACTCCAGCTGGGAGGACGAGGAGGACGGAGGAGGCATGTGGAACAGCGCCGGCTCCCAGGGCAGCGGCTCCTCCTGGGGCCAGGGGAGCAACGGAGGCTGGGGGCAAAGCAACCCGGGGAAGAAGACGGGCAGCAAGGCGAGTTAAACACCGAGAATACCTCAGTAGGGTCAGAGGTCGCATCACAGGCAGCCTGTTTTCAGTGTTTCCTCTGGTGAAGCTCTGCTCTGGTTCCTTCAGGCGCCGCTGAAGGCTGCAGGAGATTCCTGGATGAGTCCCATCAACAGGCAATTTTCCAACATGGGAATTCTGGTACGGCTGAAAACTAATGACCCAATCACAGCGAAGAGCAAAAGTTTACATACAGACAGACCTTCATCACAAGCAGAACTTCAGATTTTAATGTTTCAGGACTTCATGTGACAGACAGACACACTGTGGGACATAACCATGGAGCTAAATGGCTTTAAAGAAATGTTATAAAAAATCTTTAAAGTGTTGCTTGCATTTGTTTTGTCCCCTCTCTGAAGGGGATAAACTTTTAATTTGGATTTGTCTAAACTCAGATATTTAGCGCTGGAACTGGAAGACATTTTAAATATCCAATACCCAGCTCAGAGTTCCCATTTCCCAGGTACCTTAAATGCTGCATTCGTTGTCATGGTGACTCTGCAGCTCCTCCAGAGTCGCCATGATCAATTCTCTCCTGTCTCCATGTTCAGATGACTGACTGATCAGAGCTCTTGGAGAAATGCATGCCACACTTTTCAGATTCTTATCCAACCTGTTGCTTAAAATCCCAACAAACACGTTAAAGTTTGTAGTTTATTGTTAGTTGTGTGAATTTATTTCCCCGGTGGCGCAGCAGAAGTTTTCTGTCTGACTGCGGTCCGATTTATCGACAGAACGACGAGCCCAGCGGGCCGAACATGGACCTGCCGCCGGAGAAGAAACTGGAGGCGGAGAAGAGAGGGATGGTGATGAACGACTACAACGGAGAGATGAGGAAAGGAGGAAGAGGGCCGAGTGGAGGAGTGCTGTACCGTCCGGGGTCCAAAGAGCCTGCGCCGGTGGACGCAGCGTCTTACTACGATAAGGTAAGGCCTCTCTCCCGCCGCTGCGTCCGAACCTCGTTCCCTCTTGTGACTCTGCTTTTTTTCCTGCCTGGTCGTTTCTCTCCGTCTGTCTTCCCCTTCTCTGCGGCTCTGATTGGTCGGCCTGTGGCTGTCGCTCTGACAGACCTCACATTTGGCCAATCAGGATGGTTGCCTTGGAGACGAGGCGCCTTGCTCTCTGAACTCGCCTCCCACTGCCTTCAAGCCCCATTCTCTCTTCAGCCACTCTGTCCCCTTTAGACAAGTAAGACCCCTGTCCTCCGGTCGCGTCTCGCCGTCTGCGTCTCCATTCACTGGAAACATTCTCCTCGGCCCGCCGCTTTTAGCCGCTAAACGCTGCGTTTTCTGACTGCAGGGCGGCCACAGTATCTTTGGTGGGACCGGAGGAATGCCCCAGTCACGGCATCAGCCCAGCGTCCCGCCCATAAATCAGTCCCCAGGGATGCGAGCGCAAGTGCCTCATCAGTTCCTGTCTGCCCAGGTAACAAACGTCCCAACTTCCTGTCTCACTGGTAGAAACATCACCTGAACCGGTGGTGATCATTCGCACCAAGAAGATCACGACATTTTTGAAAGTTTTGCATTTTATTGATTGAAAATGAAAAATTATAATAATCTGCAAGCATAGCATTTCAGAGTTTTTTTTGTTGTTGCTATAGCAAAATGCAAGTTTTCTATTTATAAGGAGATGTTTGAGAGAGAAAATGTTTCGCTAAATTCTCGTTATGACTTTTTCGTCCTAACTATAAAAAGTATTGGTGAAAATGAGAACCTGTTGAATTGAAAGTTTCTTGTAATGAGAAAAGTTTTGTAGCTCGTCATAACAAGATTTTTTTACAAGACTTTCTAGTTTAAGAAGCAAAACATCTCGTTAAAACAAGACGCAAAACTCAAAATGGAATTTTTGAGATGAGTTTCAGATCTTGTTAAAAAGATTCAACAAGAAACTTCCTCGTTATGAGATAACAAATTTATTTTTACAAACACTTGTAGAAATATTGTTTTTATATTTCTTGCTCATAACTAACCAATAAATATTGGCGCAGTGTTAAAATTATTTTCATCTCTGTAAATAACATTGAACAGGTAATGGTTCAGTTAAAGACTGACTGACTTAAACACAATTATTATTATTAAATTCAGTTCAGACAGATTTGATTATTGCAGATTTTACCTGGATGTGCAGCTGAAATGTGTTTACGTTCCGTTTTTTTTAAACATGTTTTATATATTAGAAGTATTTCTACTGATTTGATATCAACTCAGAAGTTTTTTATATTTTTTGACCTGATTTGTGTTTTTGTGCATCTTATGTTTTCTTTTTTAGTTCGTCTGTAGTACATTTCTTCTGTCGTAAAGGTTTTATGATTCTCATGCCTTTTAATCCACATTTAGGCAGAAACTCTTCCTGTTCTCCTCATTAATGTCACTAAAAGTCGTTTTGCAGCTCAGCGTAGCGACGTTTCAGTCTCATCTTGATTCTCTGGGGTTTAACGTGAGCAGAGTTTCTCCGGTGACGGTTGATCTGCGAGTCCCGCTGCGCAGCGCGTTGCTAGTCTGGGTCACATGGCCCTACTCACAGGAGAGCGAGGGGTTAATCTGCACCGTTAGGAGCGAATCCCGTCTTCCTCTTTCAGAAAAGCAGATTTGTTTTAATCTAAACATCAGGTGTCAAACTCGAGGTCCGCGGGCCAAATCCGGTCAGCCGCAGCTGTTTATTTTAGCCTTCAATATTATTGAATCAAACTAAACAGTTTTTTTTTATCTGCATAGTCCCTCTAGTTTCACACTAATGCGTAATTATAAATTTATTGCAAATTTTCCACCAAAATGGTCAAAAACATTTTTAAGTGATGCTAACTCCCACATGCGCAGGCAGTAGTTCTTTCTTCTGATGCCTCAGCTTTACTTCATGTCAACTTAGTAAGTTAACATACAAAAAGTCACATTAACCATCTTAAGCACAAATTTCCAACTTTATTTGCAAATATTTGTAAGTCGGCTCCACAGATCAGTGATTTGAAATGCTAAATATTACAAAATCCTGGTTGGTTTGGAAAGATTTTAAATACTATTTAATTTTAAGAAGTACTTATCAGATGCAGCTGTTTTAATGGGTTTTATTAATGGATTATCCAGGCGGTGGAGCTGATATCGTCTCAGGTTAACTTGCTGCTGTTCTGCAGGTGCCGGGCTCCATGCTGAAGCCGATGCCGCCTCCCAGCGGGACGGTGGGGGCCGTCGGGGGAGGCGTGTTCCCCCCTCAGCTGTCCCCGCAGCACATCGCCATGCTCAGCATCTACCCGCCTCAGATCCAGCTGCAGCTGGTGAGGAACCGCACCGCATTCCTCAGAAATAAACACAACCAACCTCAAACTGCAGCAGCTGCAGCAGTAAATCAGTTAATCACATGACAAGTTAAAGCAAAATCAATCATTTCCATTTGCATCATTTGTTGTTTTTGTTTTCTCTATCAGAAATTGGGTGATAAAAGTTTCAGTCTGGTGTTTTGGTCTCAGATATTTTGGAATTAATTTTATTCATTTCTGTTTTATTTGTATATTTAAATGTCTTCAGTGTTAACTGTTCATTAGAATTTAAAGTTTATTGATCTTTGATAATGTTGCATTATTACCATTATATTACTAGAATATGGTCTCAAGACAATATTTATCGCAATAACTTCTGGGACAATTTATTGTCCAAAAAGATTAGTTATTATGGGCGGTTGATTCAGCTGCAGTTAAAACTGTTATTTAAAGGGCCAGTGTCATGTAGAATCAACCTTTTAATCTTTCCATCATTTTAATGTTTTTCCCTCCTCAAAATCAAACCTGGAGCGTTGCTTTGACTCTTTCCTTTAATCTCCATGGCAACCATTCACCTATTAAGATGCCTGGATGGACCTAGCTCCGCCTTTGAGGCGCAGCTCCTCCCCCACTCGGCTCCTCCAGACTAGCCAGCAGCGATTAGCAAATATCTGCTGAGCTCATCATAGGACTCATGCTGCTCAGAGCAACGCTGGTAGAAACATTAAAGGGTTAATAGAGGAGCCATGTTGGGATGACTTACTGGAGGCGGAGCTTCAGAAAGAGCAGGAGATTTAAAGAGACAGAGGCCCAAATTCAAGGCCTTAAATCAGGAAGTTATCTTCTGTTCAACTGAAAGTAACAATTACTTTATTGTGCTATAAAATGGCTCCATGTGCCTGAAAAACAAAACATGAAACAACTTGTTCTTTCAACAGAACAAGTTGTAAGATTTGCTCATTTCAGAACCTGGTTTCTCTCTTTCTGGTCTCATTTCCTGTTTCTCTCTTTAATAAATTAATTTTAATAGTACATCTGAACGTTTGTCCTGTTTTTGTGTCCAGGCTTGTCAGCTCTTACTGCAGCAGCAGCAGCAGCCGATGCTGCAGAACCAGAGGAAGTTCTCACCAAACGTTCGTCAGCAGAGCGACCCTCAGCAGGTACGGCTACACCTGGCTGCTGCTCGAAGCGCCGCTAGCAGCCGTTTGCTGGGATATACACTCAGAAAAAGGCCAGATGGTGAAACTCCACAGTCAGAGCAGTAATGAAGCTAAAACTGCACAAACACATAAACATTTTGCATTGGACAGGTTCAATTATTAATTCTGGAAAGGAATGGCAGCGGTTATTCCTTGCTGTTTTTATGCAAGAAATATAACAAAATTCCTGGAATATTTTCTAAAGTAACCACAAATCACAACAACAATCATAAAATCCTGGAGGGACTGACTTTAGAGAATGGTCTAGTCAAAGTCCAGACCTAAATCTAGGTTAGAATAGGTGATAAAAACACTCGGTGTTAAATCTGAATGAACATGAGGTGCTTTGCAAAGAAGAATGATTAGAATATGAATGTAGTCTAATAATGTGCCTGTTCAGTTTTTCCTTTCAATAACTCTTCTTCGTTTCCTGTTCCTCGTCTCCTCTTCGTCTTCTTCGTTTCCTCCTCGTCTCCTCTTCGTCTTCTTCGTCTCCTCTTCCTCGTCTCCCCAGCTGGCCCGCGTCATGGCCGTCCTGCAGCAGCAGCAGAGGCAGCACCAGCAGATCGGCGGCCTGGGGGCCGGCTCCAAGTTCTCCCCCTCCCACCACGGCGGCTCGGGTCCCAAACTCCCCGGCGCCGAACCGCTGCCCCATCCGGGCCTGGCCGGGTCCGTGTCGGACCTGCAGCAGAAACCCTTTGGACCGTACTCGGGTCAGTGAGCCGCTAACTGCTGGAATAAAGTCATAAACAACAGAAGGAAACGAAATTTAACCTGAAAAAAAAGTCTTAAAGTTACGAGAAAAAGTTTAGTTCAGTTCATCTGTTTTGTTCTTCCATCGTTTGATCGAATGAACAATAACTCGATTAATCACATTCCTGGTTTTTGATTATTTAATTGAATTCTTTCTGTTCAGAAGTCGATGCTTCCAGGGCGGCCATCTTGTTTGTTTACAGCTTCCGTTTATTTGTACTTTGAGTTTCAAAGTTCTGCTACTGATAATAATTTGATGCTGATTTGTTAAAAGGTAAAGGATTTTTTAGTCCAGTCATAATAACACAAGTTTTTGGGCAATAAATCGTCCCAGAATTATTGCGATAAATGAAAATATTGTTTTGAGACCATTTTCCAATAATATAAAGATAACAATGACAAAATGATGCAAGGACACATTCTGATCAACATTTAATACTGGAACTGGAAGACATTTTAAATATCCAAAATAAATAAAACATAAATTCAATTATGGAGTTTCAGGAAACAAAATGGTCCTTCAGAATAAGAGCTTGTTTAGACCAAAACTCCAGACTGAAAACTTTTATCATCCAGTTTTTGGTAGAAAGAGAAAAACAAAATTATTGAGCCTGTTTTAAATTATCATGTGATTAATTGATTTATTGCGACAGGCCTGGTATTTCTGTAAAGTATTATCTCTAAAGTTAATTTCTTATTTTGGAGTTCTCATAAAATTCTGACATTATTTTTGCAATATTATGATTTTATTCTCATAAATAAAAACAAAACGAATAAAAAAGTCTTACCTTGAGCCTGACACCCGGTCGTAGATTTAACCTGAATTCAAAGACAAATAAACAGAAGCTGTAAACAAACAAGATGGCCGCCCTGGGCGCATCGACTCCTCAACTACAGAAAGTTTTAAACGATCAGAAACCAAAATGTGATTAATTACTGATCAATATTATCATGTTTGCTAATGGTTGTGTGTCTGTGTGTTCAGGCTTCGGTTCTGCTGTGAACCTGCCGGGTCTGGACCTGGGCGGCGCCGGCGCCATGAAGGACCCGGCGGCGCCGCAGTCCCGCTTCAAATGGATGATGGAGGGCAGCTGCTCTCCCGACGTGTCTTCACCGGAAAACGCTTTCCACAAAAACGGTGAGAGGCCGACGGTGAAATCTGAGGTCTTTACAGAGAAACTGGAAAAATGATGGAGGCATCTTCAGGTTTTAGAAACTAAGTTGGTTAATTTCATCTATTTCCAATTTTTATTATACCAAATCTGATTCATAGTTAATTTTGTTGTTTTCTTTCTTTATTTAAAAAAAATAAAATAAAAATCACAAATGATAGAAAATATTTTCTAAAAGAATCTTTGCATTTTTCTTTAAGTTTGGACACAAAAATAATCCTAAAAGTAATTTTTGTTTTAAACTGGCTGTGGGTCACATTCACCTCCTTCCTGTCAGGTCCTGTCACCCCCATCAAGATGCCAGGCGCCTCCCATTACTCCCAGTTTGACTTGCTGGTTGGAGACGGAGCGAGCGACAGCTGGCATCGCACCCCCGGCAACAAGATGGCCGCCAAGCCCAGCAGCGCCCCCAGCTGGCCGCCCGGTTGGTGGATCCCGCCGGGAAGCGGCGCCGGAGGAGGATCGCCGGCGCCGCTGACGGCCATGTTTGTTCCCGCTGCAGAGTTCCAGCCCGGCGTGCCGTGGAAGGGAATCGACCGCGTCGACCCGGAGTCCGACCCGTACATGACGCCGGGGAGCATGATGGGAAACGCGGTCTCACCCGGCCTCAACGACTCGGAGCACCAGCTGCTACAAGACAATACGGGTACAGACTGGAGGTTCAGAGGTTATGATGCAGGAAAACGACAAATTATCCAAATTATTATTAATGTTTTGAGACAATTTTCAAGTTATATATTGATAATAGCATAAAAATGAACGTTTGCTCTCTGGAAATGAATAAATCAATCAATTAAAAGCTTAATAAATTAAACAAATTCAATAATTTAAATTTTCATGATTTTTTGTTTTTTGTTTTTTTTCTTTGTACCAAGAACTGGATGATAAAAGTTTCAGTTTGGTGTTTTTGTCTCAATTAAAACTTTTATTGAAGAATAATTTTGCTTAGAGAGACTTCATCATTCATTTTATTTGTTGTTTTGTTTATTAATTCTATATTTTCAAAATGTCTTCCTGGTCCAGTGTTAAATATTCATCAGAATTTAAAGTTTAAAAAATTATAGATACTTTTATTTATAATTAAAAAAAATCTCCCTTCTTGCATAATTAACTTTTCAATGTTATTGCATTATCATTATATTACTAGAAAACCGTCTCAAAACAACAATATTATGGTTTCTGGCAGTAACTGGGATGATTTATCGTCCAGTTATGGTGACTAAAACCTGTCAGTTTCTTCAGCTAAAGTGAGAAAGTGACAGCAGCTTTATTACATTTATTCTTTTCTTTTGTACACGTCTAAATTTAATTCTTAACGGTTTTAAATGTTTTGGATCTGAGTTTGTGAAACCTGCAGAAACTTTGTCCATCTTTGAGGATGCTAAACTTGTCTAAACTTGTTTTTATTTTGTTATACTAATTTTTGAATGTAAAATGTCAAAGCAACTTAGTTTTAATATAAATGTAATCCTTCAGTCATAGAAAAATCTCCTTCTATTTGTGACTTTTTGACTTTTAAAGTTTTATTCCTTTGTAGCCACATAAGTTTCTGAGTTGTATTTTTTCTGGATTTAACTGATAACTGGATGTTAAAGTGACTGTGGAGCAGCAGGTGAAACCTGCTGGGGTCAGTTTGAGGTCAGACTGTTTGTCCCTGTGTTGCAGACTCCACCCCCCCCCTGAACACCTTGCTGCCTTCACCTGGTGCCTGGCCCTATAGTGCCTCAGACAGCCTTCTTAACAATGCACACAACTCAGGTAAATAAACTCAACTGTCTTCCTTTTGCATTTTGATTCCGGTTTTTAAACACATCACAGCAGAATAAGGCCATGAAAGTTAAAAAAGTTGGTGAAGTTTGTTTGTGTTTGCATGTATGTGTTGCTTTCTGCAGCAAAGTACACAGACTATAAGACCAGCTGGCCTCCAGAACCCATTGGACACAAGTCCTGGAAAGCTAGCCGCAGCAGCAGC
This sequence comes from Alfaro cultratus, assembly GCA_903066825.1. Lineage (NCBI taxonomy): Eukaryota > Metazoa > Chordata > Actinopteri > Cyprinodontiformes > Poeciliidae > Alfaro > Alfaro cultratus. Next base: position 16,930 of record CAEFZX010024749.1, on the reverse strand, counting down.
AGCCAGGCCCAGCTGGCCCGGCCTCCGCCTGGCCTCGCTGGCCAGAAGCCGCCGTCGTCCTCCCCCTGGTCCGGAGGAGCGCCGCGGCTCGCTGGGAGGGGCTGGGGCAGCGGCTCCACCAACACCGGTACAGCTAGCCACGCTAACCAAGCTAATGGCGCTAACCTTATAATTCATCAGATTAAAAAACTTCTGCTGATTTTTCTTTAACCTCAAACTTTTTCATAAAATATTAGAAATACTTTAAAAGATACAAATAATAAAAATTTTTAACAGGAAAACAAACATTTAATTTCCTAAAATTCTATAACAGAATTTGAGACGGATGTAGATTATATACAGTATATATATATATATATATATATATATATATCAGCTATAGTTCAGTTTTGCCTTAATTGCTGCTCTGAATGTGTTGATCCAGCAAATTGCCTTTTTTATTTAGCTATTGATTACTAAATTAGTTAATTATTTAAATGATTGATTCATCCTGTTCGTCGTTTCAGCCATAATCTCTAGTTCCACATAATTATACTAATAAAATCCAGATAGACGTTGTGGAATATGAACAGATTTTTCATTATTTCTGTATTTATTTATTTTGACATGATGAATGTGAACGTCGGCACCAGAATAAGGTGATGTTTGTCTGCAGGTTCGACCTGGAGCGACGGGAACAGCCGGGAAAGCTGCTGGCTGGTGCTCAGTAACCTCACGCCACAGGTACGCACGCCGCCGACCTTACCGTAAACAGGAAGTGAGCTCCTGCTGCTAGCTTAGCGCCGTCTGGCCTGCTGTGTGTCCGCAGATCGACGGCTCCACCCTGAGAACCATCTGCATGCAGCACGGCCCCTTGCTGACCTTTCACCTCGGCCTGACCCAGGGCACCGCTCTGATCCGCTACAGCTCCAAGCAGGAGGCGGCCAAGGCCCAGAGCGCGCTCCACATGTAAGACGAACAGCAAACGCCAAACCGTAGCCGAGTCCAGCTTATCTTAAAATGACAGCAGGACAAACAAAAAGCTTAGCAGCTAAAAGATTGACACAGTTGAGTTAGCATGCTAGTTACCATGCTAATTTCCTCAGTTGAAGCTTTTCACATTAATAAAAAAAATGTTTTCTTTTTTCATGATGGGAGTTGTTGGCCTTTGACCTTTGGAAACATCTATTAATATTATACTGATAGACAAATCTTTGCTGCAAAATCGTTGGACACCAGTTGAGAGAGCACGCTAGTTTTTATGCTAGATTTTATTCTAGTTTAATGCTAATTTTTACCTTTGAAAGCTTTTTGCTGTGATAACAGTGATGGCCTCCATCTTGTTTTGCCCCAGGTGTGTTCTGGGTAACACCACCATCTTGGCGGAGTTTGTCAGCGAGGAAGAGGTCGCTCGTTATATTGCACATTCCCAGGCCGGAGGAGCAGGGAGTGAAGGATCCACCGCCGCCGGGACCGGCAGTAACGCCGGCGACCGGGCTGGAGCCGCTGCCGCGGCCGGGGGAGTGGAAGTCTCCGCCCCTTCCAGCGCCACCGCTGCGTCTTCCAGCTCAGGATGGCAGAGTCTGGACGGCGGCCCTTCGGACCCGGCCAGCGTCGCCCAGGCGACCGGCCTCGGGATCTTCACGCAGTGGAGCAGCAATGGCGGCGGTGCGGCAGAGGTGTCCCGGCCGGCGCTGTGGGGCGGGATGGGGGGGTACACTGGCGGTGGCGGCGGCGGCCTCTGGGCGTCTCCGGCGCTGGAGGACCGCCACCAGATGGGAAGCCCCGCCTCCCTGTTGCCGGGCGACCTGCTGGGCGGCGGCGCCGACTCCATCTGACCCGCCGACCTCCAACATGAAGACGACAGCAACACTTGAACTCAGAACCTCACCATCAGCATCCAGACCGCTCAGGCTCCGCCCCTGCCGGGTCACCATGGCAACCAGTAAACTCGCTGTTTTTAGTGCGCCACTTTGTTTTTGTATCTGTATTTAACGGTCAGATCTCAGACTTGCAGACTGAGCCCGCGTCCTGCCCGGCTCTCCGGGGTGCGTTCGTTTTCCGTTTCCGGAGGAGAGAGGGGGCGGAGCTTAGGGACGGCGCCACACTACTGAATCACACGGCGTCACACGTCAGCGGAGGTTAGTCTGCCGGTACGGAGCGCCGCCATCAGAGAGGGACCCAGGGTAAAACACAAGCATCGTTAGCCAAACTTGCACTATTAGCCTCTGGGTTCGTCGACTCCTCCTCTTCCTCCTCTTCCTCGTTTAGTTTTTTACTCCAACAGGTAAGACGTTGCAACAGCTGTGGCCTTGGCTGAACCCCATCATCACCCACTCTGCTCATATATTTGACAGTAACGTATCTCTCTGTCGGTGTACGTTGGTTGTTTATCATATTTTTTATGTTTTAAAGAAATCGGTGAATCTTTTGTGTTTTTTTGTTTTGTTTTGATGCAACCATGACTCGCTGTATAGCTGCCCTCCTGCCTGCCTGAGTGCATGAAGAGCGTCCAGCGGCTCAACATGATGATGATGATGATGAATGTTTTTCCTTTTTGTCCAGGAGAGATTCATGAGAACTGCTTCAGCGTGTGTGTGTGTGTGTGTGTGTGCGTGTGTGTGTGTGTGTGCTACCAGTCAGGGAAGCGATTGGATGTAAACAGATTTTCTCGACTGTCTGCCTGAAAAGTTCAAAAACTGATCTGGCTCTATACGTCTCTGATGTTTATTTTTTTAGCAGCATTTTTTGTTTTCCTGTCAAATGCAATAAGAGAAATGTTTTGTTTTGATGACAAAACAGGAAACTGACGGCATTTGTGTGAAGATGCCATGTCCTACCATACCAAGCTGAGCTGGAACAGTGTTTTACAGACACGTTAAAGACATTACCCGTTTATGTTTTACTGTGTTTTTCTCTTCTTTTTTTTTTGGTTTATGTATCCGTTTAAATTAAGTCAGTCTCTATTATCACTCCTGTTCAGGATGTTTTCATTTATTTCATATGTTACAAAAAGGAGAGGAAGTTAATTTAAAGCAGAAAAGAACAAGATAATAAAGGTTGAGTTGAAGTCTGGTTGTTTGTGTGTTTAATTATTGGGAAAGGTTAGACTTTTATCATGAGACTAAAAACTTATCCTGTAAATTTAGTTAAAATGAAAAAACGGCTTCTAAAATGGCCTGGATTTATGCAGCTTTACATATTATAAATTTATTTTAACAAGGTCAGAACTTTAACACCTTAATTTGGTACTTAAATTCCACTTTAGAGCCATTGGTTTAAAATTATGTCCTAAACGAACTTAAACTGAATTAAATTTACTGAAACAATGCTATTTAAATAACTTCACACCTAAAAAAGTTTTGTCCTTTTTTATGAGATTCTCTTCTGGTTTCTCTCAGATGTTTTGAACAGCAGAAGTTTAATTCAAGGTTACTTTGACAGATATTTAGCTAGCAGGCTAAGTATCTAACTTGCTAGCTAAGTTAGCAAGTTAACACTTTGCTAGCTCAGCTAAATGCTTACCTAGCAAGTAAGGTACTTAGGAAGTTAAATATTTAGTTAGGAAGCTAAGTCAGTGTGTTTTTTAAACTGATATAGAGGGTTGAAGATATTATAGAGCACTAGAAATATTTAGTTTGCTAGCTAGATACACAAACTAAATATTCTGCTAGATGTTTCATGAGGAAGGTATTTAACTTCCTTGCTACATTTAGCCAGAAACGACACAATAAGTTTATAACAAAACTAAGTATTTAGTTAGCAAGTTAAGTAAGTATATTTAGTTAAGCTAAATGTTTGTTAGGCTCCAGTTTAATCGTTGCTGAATGTCTGTGAATGTTTCTGATTGCGCAGCTCTGGATGTGCTGCTGCTGCTTTAAGAACATCCGGGCATCTCTGGCTGTCTGCGGATGACATCATTGATATTGTGAGCGGTGTAAACTGAGCGGACAGGGTGTGAGGCGCAGCCACGCAGCGGAGGATCAGCGACTTTTAGGCTTTTATTGATACTTTATTTCTCTGACTGACTCTGACATGCAGTGAAGTCGAAGCGCCGCAGCGGGAGCGACGGAGAGGCAGCGCGGCGTGCGGGACGTGCGGGCTGCGCGTTCAGGTCACGCATCTCTGAGGGGATGATCCGTCCCGGACTCCGTCAGCGCGCCGCTGTCCATGGTCCTGACTGAGACGGAGCGACCACAGAGCCGGTGAGGAGGTTCTGGAGGTTCTGGGTCGTGTTGGGCTGCAGGGCGCGGTTGGGATCCGATGCTGCGGCTGCGGCCGTCGCTATCTGGGGCAGATGCGTGAAGCGTCCCGCCTTGTTGTGGCTCCTGGCGGAATATCTGCTCAGATGCGTTAGAGGCGGCTCGTTTTCCTGCGTGTGGATGCGGGTTGTGGGTTTCTGTGGAGATCCGGCTTCCCGCCCTGCAGCTGCAGGACCGATCCGTCCTGCTCCATCTCATCCATCCAGCATCAACACCGGGAGTCACTGTTAGACAACAGGAAACAACATTTAGATCATTTAGTCTGTAAGAGGGAAAAAGGATTTAATCCTTCAATAGCTTCACCATATGATGCTAAATATTTTTGATAACTATTTAGCTCAGACCTAAATATTTAGTTAGAAAGTTAAATATGTAGTTCAAGACTAAATATTTAGCTAGTCATCTAAGTATTTGGCTGTTAAATATTTAACAGTCTAAATATTTAGCCATCTTGTTAAATATTTAGTTAGCAAATTAGATGTTTATTTTTGAACTTTAACATTTATAAATGAATGAATAATATGGTGAAAATGAATCAATTCTCTTCTGACAAATAAACCAAAATGTTGCTCATCATTTTTCTGTGGCTCCATCAGTAAGTTTCTGTTTCCAGAGTTTCTCTCAGTGTTTCTGCGGTTCGGTTCTCCTGACCCGCCTCCTCTTCATCACTGCTTTTACTTCCTCCTCTTCCTCATCTCCTCCAGTTTTCTTTGACACAGCAGAGTTTCTTTTTCCTGCAGCTTTGCACCACTTTGTGTTTGCTGTGCTGGTCAGCAGTGACTGACTGATGGGTTGTTGTGTCCAGAGAGGTGAAGCCCTCCGGAGCGATGGAGTTACGCGTTGGGAACAAATATCGCCTGGGGAGGAAGATAGGGAGCGGGTCCTTTGGAGACATCTACCTGGGTGAGAATCACAGCTTCCTGGGTTTACTCACACACTTCCTCAGGTTTTTGTTTCGTTTTTTACAGTACTGTACTCAGACCTCTTCTTTTTCAATCTGAAAAGTGTGGTGTGCATTTTGTATTCAGCTGTAAGTCTGTGCTTAGGAAATTCATGTTGTCGGATATATTTAAGTCTAAAGACTTAACATTTTCTTCATTTTTGCTAAAAATGGGATCAAACTCATCAGACTAGATGGAGAGCTAGTGTTAAATATCAGGTTTAACACTGATGCAAAGTCCAGATCTAGAGCTAGATCTGGACTTTGACTAGGCCCTACTGTAAGGTGCGTTCTGTGACTTGAGGCATTTGAGGCTACTGCTAATATATAACAATAACATATCCTTGCTAGCTAGCAAAGGTATATTAGAAGCTAAATTGGTTCTGGTTCCTGCAGTGGAAACAGAGGCAGGAGAAAAGCTAATGTATCTAAAACGATAGCTAACAATGGTCAAAGTTTAGCTATTGTGCTAATTCCTGCATATTTACTGCCATGATTGTAGTAATGTTGATTAATGTTCACTATGCTAATTAAATCAGATTAAATGAAGCTTTTTGTGTCTATTGTGTGTAAATTTATGGCCAGTCGGTTTAAACGATGTTCATCTTCGCCTTGTTGTTGTTGATCCTCATGATGCTTCATTCATTCTGTGCTAAACGTTTGACACTACGGGGTGAAGACTGTTTCTCTTGTTACGTAAAGGTTTTAAAAGGTCTTAAATCTGAATTGATGAAGCGCTGTCTGTCTCTCTGTCTGTCTCTCTGTCTCTCTGTCTGTCCATCAGGCTCAAACATCGCTACAGGAGAGGAAGTGGCCATCAAGCTGGAATGTGTGAAGACCAAACATCCGCAGCTCCACATTGAGAGCAAGTTCTACAAAATGATGCAGGGAGGAGGTGAGGCTTCCAGATGACATGAGTTTAAATGGATCCAGTTTCCCAACGCTCCCATGTTTTCCCTCCAGTGGGAATTCCCTCCATCAAGTGGTGTGGCGCCGAGGGAGACTACAATGTCATGGTGATGGAGCTGCTGGGGCCCAGCTTGGAGGATTTGTTTAACTTCTGCTCCCGCAAATTCAGCCTGAAGACCGTCCTGCTGCTGGCCGATCAGATGGTGAGACAGACAGACAGACAGACAGACAGACAGACAGACAGACAGACAGACAGACAGACAGACAGACAGACAGACAGACANGAGACAGACAGACAGACAGACAGACAGACAGACAGACAGACAGACAGACAGACAGACAGACAGACAGACAGACAGACGCCTGGGCGCCCGGTCCGAAATCACGGCAGGGTTTTATAGTTCTGGGATTCGCTAACATTATTATTGTATAGCCTGGCATTTGAGAGGCTACAGTTAGCTTTTGATGGGCTAGTGTAAGCATTGGATAGCCTACCGTTAGCATTGGATAGGGTACCATTAGCTTTGGATATACCACCGTTAGCTTTTGAGGGGCTAGTGTTAGCATTGGATAGGCTACCGTTAGCTTTTGATGGGCTAGTGTAAGCATTGGATAGCCTACCGTTAGCATTGGATAGGGTACCATTAGCTTTGGATATACCACCGTTAGCTTTTGAGGGGCTAGTGTTAGCATTGGATAGGCTACCGTTAGCTTTTGATGGGCTAGTGTAAGCATTGGATAGCCTACCGTTAGCATTGGATAGGGTACCATTAGCTTTGGATATACTACTGTTAGCTTTTGAGGGGCTAGTGTTAGCATTGAATAGGCTGCCGTTAGCTTTTGATGGGCTAGTGTTAGTATTGGATAGCCTACCGTTAGCATTGGATAGTGTACCATTAGCTTTGGATAGACTACCGTTAGCTTTTGATGGGCTAGTGTTAGTATTGGATAGGCTGCCGTTAGCTTTTGATGGGCTAGTGTTAGCATTGGATAGGCTACCGTTAGCTTTGGATAGGCTACTGTTAGCTTTTGATGGGCTAGTGTTAGCATTGGATAGGCTACTGTTAGCTTTTGATGGGCTAGTGTTAGCATTGGATAGGCTACCGTTAGCTTTTGATGGGGTAGTGTTAGTATTGGATAGCCTACCGTTAGCATTGGATAGGGTACCATTAGCTTTGGATAGGCTACCGTTAGCTTTTGATGGGTAAGTGTTAGCATTGGATAGGCTACCGTTAGCTTTTGATGGGCTAGTGTTAGCATTGGATAGGCTACTGTTAGCTTTTGATGGGCTAGTGTTAGCATTGGATAGGCTACCGTTAGCTTTTGATGGGCTAGTGTTAGTATTGGATATCCTACCGTTAGCATTGGATAGGGTACCATTAGCTTTGGATAGGCTACCGTTAGCTTTTGATGGGCTAGTGTTAGCATTGGATAGGCTGGTCACTCACTACTCTTACTTTTTTTTAAAAGTTGGCATCCGATGTCTGTAAGTGACAAACATTGACGTGTTTTTACTTTAATGCAACATGACATAAAACATAAACTTTATAATACAGAGCTGAAGTTGGCTTCAGGTTGAATAAACTAATGTTATTTAATTTTCACAAATCAAATAAAGGTTTAACAAATCACAAACTAGGTTTTCAATATTCTGGTTTTAATGTAGAATAGTGTAGTCCATGTTTGAAGAGTCTTAAAGTTTTTAAATTTGACCAAATTAAAATGACTCAGTTTAGTGAAACATTCGTTGGAATCGTCCTTTTTCCATTTGCTGAGTCGAAGTGGCTGCCGCTGGAGGCACAACGGTCTGAAGTTTGGCACCAAGATTCACAGTCAGAGGAGCAACCAGGCAGAGCGCACGGGAGACAGAAATGTTTGGGTTCTGACTCTACTGACGCCGGGTCGACCTTTCCTCCCCAGATCAGCAGGATCGAATACATCCACTCCAAGAACTTCATCCACAGAGACGTGAAACCCGACAACTTCCTGATGGGCCTCGGGAAGAAGGGCAACCTAGTCTACATCATCGACTTCGGCCTGGCCAAGAAGTACCGGGACGCTCGAACGCACCAGCACATCCCCTACCGCGAGAACAAGAACCTGACCGGGACGGCGCGATATGCCTCCATCAACACCCACCTGGGCATCGGTAAGTTTCCCCTGCAGGCCTCCGGTCTCACCGCGCCGCCGCTTCACGCCGTTGAGTTTTCCTCCACAGAGCAGTCGAGACGAGATGACCTGGAGTCTCTGGGTTACGTCCTCATGTACTTCAACCTGGGTTCACTGCCCTGGCAAGGACTCAAGGCTGCAACCAAGAGGCAGAAGTACGAACGCATCAGTGAAAAGAAAATGTCCACCCCTATTGAGGTGCTCTGCAAAGGATACCCCTGTGAGTGGGACGTCAGATGAGAAATGCGTCGTTTTGAAACAGTTTGTCCTTCAGATCCTCATCATTCCTTCCTGTCTCCGCCAGCCGAGTTCTCTACCTACCTGAACTTGTGTCGCTCTCTGCGGTTCGACGACAAGCCCGACTACTCGTACCTGAGGCAGCTCTTCAGGAACCTATTCCACAGGCAGGGCTTCTCCTACGACTATGTCTTCGACTGGAACATGCTGAAGTTTGTGAGTGTCTTGTTTTTCTCTCTTTAAGTTAAGGAAACATCTTCCAGAAATGAGAGAACTTTGGCTTGTTTGAATGCATCCGTTTTCTCCAGATTGGACCCTTTTCTCTGTATGTTATGCCACCGTTTTCAGCCTTAAGTGACAGCTCCAGATGTTCCAACTCTTTCCAAAACACATCGTCCAGAGATGCATCCCTGATCATCGGGTCCACAAAGTTACATCCAAACTGAACCCTTCCTTCTGGGTGCTGTCCACCATGTTTGATTGGGGTTATGAGGTACTTGCAGTGATACTGTGTGCTGTGTTGAATCCTCTTCTTCGTTTGTTTCAGGGTTCCAGCAGGACAGCAGAGGACGGGGAGCGAGAGAGGAGAGAAGGGAAGGAAGGGGAGGACCGAGCCGGCGCGGGTCAGAGAGGAGCCGGAGGCCGAGCCCTGCCTCCTGGCCCGAACCCTTGTGCCGCCAACCGAGTCCGGAACGAGCCAGAAACGACTCCTTCCAACCAGGCGTCGCGTGGAGCCCAGCCGTCAGGTCAGGAGGCCTTTTGGGTAAAACACAGTCAGACGAGGTTTAGTTTCTGACCGCTGTCTGCTGCGCTCAGGCAACCGGTCGCCTCAGGCGGGCCGGGCCGAGAGAGAAAGGAAGGTGGCGATGAGGCTCCACCGTGGCGCCCCCGCCAACGTCTCGTCCTCTGACCTCACTGCACGCCTCGACCAATCACGCATCACTGCCTCACAGGTAGGAAGTCTGAGATGGAGACCCCACCTTTAGCCAAGGACCGCCCTCTTCTAGCCTGTTGGGTCCATTGGTGTTTGGACTTTTAGGGTGATAGTCTGGTCGACCCGGTTCTACTGGAACCAGAACTCCACCATCTGCTCCGCCTCCAGCTGCTGTGGTTCTGAGTCAAACCAACCTGTTCCCCTCCTGGCCTGTGGGGGCGCTGCACCAAGAACCACTGAAGGAAACCACACAGAAACCTCTGAAGACGCTGAGAGCAACTTCCTTCTTCACCAGATGGAAACAAGATGGAGGATCAGATTTTAGGATTTCTCTTTAGTCTTTGGCTGAAGACCAGGAGCCATTTCTGCTGCTAACGCTAGGCTAGCACGTTAGCTTTGGTTGTATTTACCCAGAATGCCCTGCGCTGTAGTCCACTTCCTGCTTTTGAAACGGTCTCCGGTCACATTCAAGCTTAACCAGAGTTCACTTTAACTGAAGTCAGACCGAGGTTTGGAGGATCAGAGGTCAGAGGTCGATTAGCGTTTACACCTCACCAACCAGTCTGGACTTTGACTAGGCAAACGGACTGGAGTTGGATTAAAGTGGACTGAAGGCTGAATGCAGCCGTAAAAAATTTAGATTGACTCTGTTTTCCTCTAATTCAGAAAAGGGTCGAAAATTAACTGATGATGAGTGAAAATAAGCAGATGAAGAAACGAACGACTGAAGAAAATATTCAACAAGAGAGAAAATTAAATCAGGAAACTTTTATCACCGAGAATCTGTTTCCTGTATCTCTACAGATGTTGGCTCGTCTTTGACACAGCATTTTATTAAAAAACTTTTTTTTTTTCTTGTTTGACCAGAATATGGATGAAGAGCCTTTATGTTTGTGTTCTCAGATGATCTGAACCAGGAGGGCCTGGAGGTTTAGGGCTCTGTGGTTTTTAGCAGCTCCTCTGTTCTCCTCCATGTAGGTCGGTGTGCCGTTTGAACATCTGGCAAAGTGACTTTCTGCTGGCGGGCTGCAGGTCAGTAACAGAAACACCTTCACAGCATCAATCGTCTGCTCATGGTGGAAACATGAACAGATTGTAGATTAGCCTTCAGTCAGACTCAGCTTTTCCTTTTACTGACTGACAGGATGCAGCTTTAGCTGTTCTGCTCACAGCGTCCTGCAGAAGTATTCACACCTTTAACTCGTTCACTTTACGAGGTGCTAAAACTCAAACTTTATTGGGTTTTATTGGGACTTTTAAGGCAGCCGACAGGCGCACACAGCAAAACGCGCCGCAAACAGGAATGATGTAAACTCCAAAACACATGAATGAAAAAGGAAAAGTCCTGCAGATAAAAAAAATGCTGCAAGCACAAAAAATAGAAGTAAAAACCTACAATCAAGAAAACAGATGCAAAACGAAATTAGCTGAAGCTAACGCTAAGCCGTTAAACACATAGAAAAATGATGGAAGCTAATTGTAAACTCCTAAACAAAAAAATTAGCAGACGCTAACTCTAAATTACTAAACACATAAAATTGTTAAAACTATCACTGAACTTCTAAAAACATAAAAAAATTATAAAACAAATTGATCCTTCAATAAAAGGTTTAGTTGAGACAGCAGGCTGAAGACTTTATCACCAGGTTTTATTAGAAAAACAAATAACGCAAATGGAAATTATTGATTTTGTTTTATCTCATCATGTGATTAATTGATTTATTGCTAATTGTGACAAGTCTAGCCGGGAATTCATTAAAAAATATATCTTCACTGCAAAAACACAAAATCTACAGTAATTTTGGTCTAATGCAAATAACTGGAAATAACACAAAACAAGAAACTTTTCATCGAGATATAGAAGCTTGTTTTAGGTAAATTTTTCCTTAATATTGATGAAAAAGTTCTAATTGCTGTTCCCTAGCAACTCCTGCCAAGCCCCGCCCATTCCCTAGCAACCTCTGCCAAGCCCTGCCCGTTCCCTAGCAACTCCTGCCAAGCCCCGCCCGTTCCCTAGCAACCTCTGCCAAGCCCCGCCCGTTCCCTAGCAACTCCTGCCAAGCCCCGCCCGTTCCCTAGCAACTCCTGCCAAGCCCCGCCCGTTCCCTAGCAACCCAGTTCCAGTTCCACTGGCAGATTATTTCACTTAAAACAAGACATATTTCCCATATTATGAGTGAAATAATCTGCCAATAAAGCCAGAGCTATTTTACCAATGATAAGAAATTAATGACTTAAAACAAGTTCATACATCTTGATGAAAAGTTATTTTTATTGTTTTATTTCAACTAAACTAAAATATTTGCATTAGAAACTAAACAAAAATAAAATTTTTGTTTTTGCAGTTTTTGACCAACAAGTTAGGAAACTGTACAACTTTTAGACCTTTTTCAAAGGTTTTTAATTAAAACATTGCATGTAAATTTTCTGCTGAGCATGTAAAGAAAATAATGTAAAAAAAATATTTTTCATTTGTAACTGAAGGATAAATAAAGAAATGCCATCTGGCCCCGGAGTTCTCAGCGTTTCTTTGTTTTGTGTCCCATCATGTAGCAACCGAAGGGCATCGAACCCCCGGACTTTCAAATCCAAATCGAACGAATGAAGGCATGAATGGTGAGGGAGGCGGCGGGCGAGCGAGGACCCAGAGCGTCTGTCCGTGTGTCTGCTGGGGGTGTGAGCCAAAGCCTGATGGGAAACCAGTGGAAGAAGGAGAACCTCCAGCTGAACCAGTTTGGGCTTCGTTTCAGCACTGGTATCGGGAGCTGGGCGCTAAACTTCGCTCCTTTTCACCTTCACATCAACACTGAGGCTGAATCTGCACAAAAAACAGAATGAAAACATCAAAGTGCACAAAAAGGACTAAAATTACACAACTGTGATTTAAACGTGTGGTCGATCAAAAAGGATGAATTTGCTTTTGTTTGAGAATTAAATCTGCAGCTTCTGTTATTTATTCAGCTGTAAAGTTGAAGCCAGATATTTACATACTGTGTATAAAACGACACACAACCTTTATTCTCACACTCTGAGGGTCATTTCCTGTTTTACCCCAGTTAGGGCCAACTTATTTCTATTAGTTAAATGTCAGATTTATGAGGAAGACAATATTTCTTCTCAGGACGGTTTGCTGGAGTGGATCCAAACGTCAGACACGACTCTGATTGGACTCCATTAAAACCCTGGAATTAATTTCAGGGTTTTTAATTAATTAGTCAATTTAATCAAAAACTAGCAGCAAAATCTCAATTCAAAACCCTGATCATTCATGGAACTTCTTCAGAAATGTGGATTGTGGATGCTAACATTAGCACTAGCTAATGCTAACATGTTTAGCATTGAGACGCTATCTCAGGCTAGCATAGCTTTGCTGATAGGCAGCCTCCTTTTAACAACAGTCTTTTCCAGCATCCAATCAAATTAAAGCAGAAATTAACCAGAGTAGAAGCTTCATCTTCCATCACTCTTCTTTGTGCGTCATATTTACGGGCGTACCAGAAACGCATGAATACAAAGGTTCCCAACATAAAACATTTATTAAAATTTTTACTGCAATTAATTGAAATGAACGTGTTAAAGTTCCTGTGATGTTTGTCTCTGTGTCTGTTTACAAACTGTTAATTGTTTTTTTATGTTTCTTTTTTTAGCTATGGCTTCTTCATCTCTGAGCGGCTTTTCAGCCCAGGCTGATGCACAACGTGGAAACTGAGCTATTTTCAAACAATAGGTTTAGTTTTTAATGCTGTTTTACGCCACACTGCAAAAACACAAAATCTACCAAGGATTTTTGTCCAGTTTCTACTGCAAACATCTTATTACACCTGAAACAAGACAAAACTAACTTGCAAGACACAGTAAATAATTCCTTTATACTAATAAAAAAGCTTCAGTTTCACTGGGCAAATCTCATAAACTTGGTTTATGAATGTTTAAATTCAAAGAAATTCTTTATAAGTTTTTCAAAATGCTGATATCTATCAACCCGGGATGATTTATGTAATCTTTGCTGACCTAAAACAGGAAAAGTTTCCTCTGATTTATTGTCAGAACCTTTTTACACAGAGGATTTCTATCTGGTTTCAACCTGCAGCCTTGGAAGCTAAATCAAACGTTTGGGTCTCAGTAGGAGAGAATCAGAAGAAAAGAGTGAATGTGAGAAAATCTGCAGTGAAAAAGTTTCTGCTTTTGGAAAGTCTCCATCTTTGTTCGTGTTCTTGTGCCATGCTTCTGTTTCGCCTTCAGCTTTGCTTTAAGGACTCAGAGGAAATGTCTGGATCAGGAAAGACGTGAAGAAGATTATCGCATGAAGTTAATCGAACGTCAGCAAGCGGACGTGTACAGCAGTAGGAGTGTAGATACGACTCGGCAGAATGTGACAGAAAGCTTATTTTTCTTTGATAAACCATTAGAGTCTGAGACAGAAAGGAAAAACTGGCGACTGTTTTCCTTCTTCCTGCTTCGGTTTTATGACTATATTGGTGTTTATTTTCAGAGTCAATAAAAATATACGCAGCTTACTCAGACTCCTGGTTTTATTTCATGGGTAAGAATGGCCTAGTCAAAGTTCAGACCTATATCCTCCATTCAGTCTGACTGAGCTCAAACGGTGAGAGATGTAAATAAGTTGCAGCAACAACTACAGTGATGGAGGTGAACATTCATCTTCAACAAAATGATCCCTGAAAATACATTCACACTGGTTTTTCCACTTACTTGACATTTAAATTTCATTTTTGAAATGTTTTAAAGATTGAATTTGTTTTGTTTTTATCTTATTTTGCTGCTACACACTTATAAATCAGCCTTCCTTATTTCTGGTTAAATCATGGTTACAATATTGTAAATAAACCTATCAGCAATGCAAACCCATCACCTCCTCATCTGAATTTTTGTAAAGTTTGATTTCAAGGAAGGTAAAAAAAAATCTCCTTTATCATTCAGAATTTTATTAGATTTTTTCTGACTGATCTAAACAAAAATGTTTGTTTTGATTTCAGACTGTGATGTGTTTGTAAATATCTGGTTTCAGATTATACTTTACAAAATATTGCAATGACAAATTTAGTTCCTACCAGCTGATGACTAATTTGAAGTAATATGCTATAACTAGTAGTAGTAGTACATATTTTCTGTTTTTAGTAGTAGCTACAGTACTACAAGGTACTTTTAGGATTAGTTTTACTTCACCATGATTTTGACTTTTACTTAAATTTGTTGAGGAAACAGAACCTGGGTAGTTTCTGTTCTGTTCATTTGACATCTAAATGGCCCAACAGAATCAGCAAATAGACAATAATAGAACAACAATGAAGCTTGTTTATAACTATAAAACTGAGACTCTTACTTGTTTGAATCAAGTAAGAGTCCTTCACAATAATACTCAAATAGAAGTAAAAAGCACTTTTTAACCCAAAGTTACTCAAGTAACTAATGAGTAATATTTATTTATTTTTTTAATAAACTTTATTCAATTCAGAAAACAACAGTACAACTGTACAATAAACATAACTCAGAATGACAATAATAATTATTATAATTTGCCAGGGGGTGCATGAAATAAACTAAGCAGAAAAGAAAGCGAGAGTCAAAAGTCAAAATAAAAAATTGTGATGTGTGTGCCAGACGTTACAATGCATAACATAAAAGATAATCCAAAACTCCAAATTGATTACAAGCCCATATTGTTGATTCTGCGTTTTTATTGGTGGAGGATTGAATTGTTAATAAATAATATTTAAATTTGATGAGAAAAACTGAAAAATTTGGTGTTTTCTTCATAAATTTGCATTTATGTAGGTGAAATTTAGCTTTAATAATTATTAAATTGATAATAAGACTCTTCATATTCATTCCTCCATTTTGTTGAAATCCAAATAAGACATTTTCCCAATATAACTGAAAACCTGCTGATATTTTGGAATCAACAAAGTTACAAATATGTTGCCAGAATATTTTAGATTGAGGGCAAAACCAGAACAAATGAGTGACTGATTCTGGACAAACGTCAGAGAAGGAACGATTCACATCAATGTTAGAATTGAATTTCTTTAGATAGACTTTAACGGGGTAGATTCGGTGAATGAGCTTGAAAGATTCTTCTTTTACCTTGTTAGAGAGAAGAAAGTGATTAGGGAGCAGCCAGACAAAATACTAATGAGTAATATAGGTAGTTAGAAAGTTGCTGAGGAGCGTCATTTCCCACGCCAGGCCCAGTTTGAACAGGAAACCGGAAGTTCCTGCGAGTGGGAGCAGGTATACGTCACTGACGTCATCTACGAGTCCTAGAATAAAGCTGCGCAAACTCACTGCGCTCAGGACATAAGCCCCGCCCTACACTGGAGTGCTTGTCATCTGATTGGTTAAGACAATTCGCCTGGTGTAATGGGCGGAGCTACTGTGATGTGGCGTTATTAATCCCACTGAGATTCTACAACGGAGCCGTTACCAAGAGAGAGGAGGACGAACCGAACCAAACTGACTCCTTATAAACTCAAACACCTACCCGAAATGTCGGAAATGGACCAACGGAACCAGTTAAAGAAGAGAACCGGAGCTGCGGAGCGCGAGATCTGAACTTTTAGCGGGGAGTTTAGCTGTTTAGGTGGGAGACGGTGACGGGCGGTCGGTCGGTCCAACATGGAGGTTCTGGGAGAAACGGGGCGCCTCTGAGGAACTTCCGGCCGTTTCTGGGTTCCTGGAACCGAACAGTTCTTCTGGAGCAGAGCTCAGTTCACCTGGTGAGTCCGGACCGGATGAAACTATCATCTCTTCTCAGACTGTAATAGAAGTTATGTTCTCTCTTTATTTCATTAGTTTAAAAAAACAAAAAAAAAACATACATTTTTATGACTCCATTGTCACATTTATATTATAATTTAATCACATTATTTTTAATTTAATGCTAATCATGAAACTAATTATTTTATACAATTAAATTATTCGTTTCAATATTTTTGAAATACAGGTAAAGATATTGAACCACATTATCAATTTATTGGGATAATTTAAAAAATAAAGCAGAAATATAATTTTATTGTTATTGCCATTAAGATAATCCAGTCTGACTGTCACTAATGTTGTGACTCCTTTCCATCTGTTGCTTTATTCCTCACTTATTACTCCTGTGGGTGTGTGCGTGTGTGTGTGTCTGGGTGTGTGTGTGTGTGTGTGCGTGTGTGTGTGTCTGGGTGTGTGTGTGTGTGTGTGTGTGCGTGTGTGTGTGTCTGGGTGTGTGTGTGTCTGGGTGTGTGTGTGTGTGTGCGTGTGTGTGTGTCTGGGGGGGTGTGTGTGTGTGTGTGTGTGTGTGTGTGTGTGTGTGTGTGTGTGTGTGTGTGTGTGTGCGTGTGTGTGTGTCTGGGTGTGTGTGTGTCTGGGTGTGTGTGTGTGTGTGTGTGTGCGTGTGTGTGTGTCTGGGTGTGTGTGTGCGTGTGTGTGTGCGTGTGTGTGTGTCTGGGTGTGTGTGTGTCTGGGTGTGTGTGTGTGTGTGTGCGTGTGTGTGTG
>CAEFZX010024748.1:0-14970 GCA_903066825.1 Alfaro cultratus | reverse complement strand
ACTTTTACTAGAGTACATTTTTGTCTGTGTATTTGTACTTTTACTTAAGTACATTTTTTGAGTACTTTATACAACACTGCTGATGACATCAGCATATTACATTACACCGCACTAATCAGCTGGACAAAATATATCAGGCTTCTGATGTTGATATAAAACTTACCTGATGGTGGTAAAAATAACACTTTTTTTACTGCTAAACATTTGTGTTTTTACTGAGTGAAACAGTTTAAAACAAAAAGCTCAATTCTATATATAGATATATATAAATATATATAATGCATTTGCTCCCCCATTTAAATGACAGGAATCAGCTGCTTCCACGGCCACAGGTGCATAAAATGAATCACCTTTGCATGCAGACAGTTTTTACAAACTGTTATGAAAGAATGTTATGAAAGTGAATTCCACCATGGAACTGTGATTGGATGCCACCTGTGCAACAAACGCAGCGGTGACATTTTCTTGCTCCTAAATATTCCACTGTCAGCTGTATTATAAGAAAATAGAAGCATCTGGGAACAACAACAATGGAGTGGAGTCAAGCGTGAAGTGTGAAGAGGTCGGCTACTTTCTGCAGACTCAACCACTACAGACCTCCAAACGCCTTCAGATTAGCCCAGGAACAATGTGCAGCGTTTCCATGGTTGAGCAGCTGCATCCCAGCCAGACATCACCAAGCTAAACGCAAAGCGTCGGATGCCGCGGTGTGAAGCCACCGCCACTGGACTCTAGAGCGGTGGAGGAGCGCTCTCTGGACTGACGAATCGCGCTACTCCATCTGGTGGATGATTATCATCCAGATATTTTTAATCCAGTTTTGCCTACTTATTATTTGCTTCTTCTTGGCCCCTTAGTTCCAGTGAAAGGAACTCTGAATGCTTCAGCAAACCAAGACATTTTGGACAATTCCAGGTTCCCAACTTTGTGGGAACAGTTTGGAGCTGGCCACCACACAGACCAAAATAATTTAGTGTTTTGCTTTTTAAACAATTTCTTCTAAATCCAAAGAAATAAGACTCAACATCTTATAAAGCGAGAAGGCCTGCTGCTCTGCAGTCAGCTGCCTGTTAAACCGTTTTTTGATCTGCTCTGGGTGAAACAGGTGAGCAAACCTCACATTCTGACTCTAAACACTGACAGTAATTCTTATTGATGGAAACATTTCACAGAATTTCAGAAGATGCATCAGAACATGAAGGGTCTGGAGAGCCTGGTCAGTCGGTGGTTTGCATGTCTTGAGTTTATGTTTTGATGATTATGAAGACTGCAGTGACCAGGCATTAATTCATCAGGACCTTCATTAAGACCAGACCAATCATTTCTGTCTGTGTAAACCAGAAGCTACTTCATCAACAGCAGCAGCTTGTGTACTGAGGGAGTTTCAACATGTTAGCTGATACCTATGTTTTACTTTATCTTCATGGAATGGAAACTGAGGAAATATTTACCATGTTTTCTGCTGTTGACAGATTATGGTCTCTCCACCCAGTGAGGGTATTTATCCCTCAACATCCTGGTACCAGGTACTGCTGCTGAGACGCTTCACTGCTCACAACCCACAGAAAGGTAACGTTGGAGCTCTTCTTCTTTATCTCAATGCTTTATATATTTTAAAATAGATCTTTTGTCATTTCATCAGATACTGAATATGAACAACAATGTCTAAAGGGACTCACTGCTCGTCTTTAGCAACGATGCAGTGATATTTCAGTCAGCGAGTTTCTTCATTTGTCTCAAAGAAGACACAAAAATGTGCTATTCTAATAAAGTTGCCTCTGTCACATTAATATTAATAATTGAGAGTTTGTGGCTGTAAAGTGACAAAGCCTGGGTGAATTTAAGGGTATGAAAACATCTGAGAGGCTCTGGTTGTCTCATTTCTCCGGTGATTCTCCCTACAGATGGCTTCAGTTCTTCATGCCGCCTTTCTCATCGGTCTGAGCTGCGCGCTCTGGACGGTTGTGAGTCTATCATCGTCTTCCTTTGCTCCAACTCAGAGCTCTTCAGCTTCAGCCTCTACAGTGACACAGATCCTCATGTTTCAAGCCTTTATTTCTCTCACATTTGATGATCTTGGCTGACAGATTTGAGTTTAAAAATTAAAAATTTTGCTTGACAATCCGCTCAAACCTGCACTTTTCCCGGCACTTTTTCCTTCCACTCAACTTTTAATGAACATTCTTGGACGCAGAACTCGGTTAAGCTTTCCTCTCCTTATGGACGGTGCCAGTGGTTGCTCAGACCATAATGTCCATAACATTCATACATCCAGAATATTTTTGTAAAATTGTAATTTTTTGAGACACTGAAGTTCAGGTTTTAACTGTAAAACTACATCAAATACAGGTTTGAAATATTTAACTTTGTTGAATTCAAATAAGATATAAATTTTGCTTTCTGACCAATATAATGACATTCGTGTTAATATTTCATTGTTTTAGATGTTTTTACCTCGGGGATAAATATGTTTGTTGCCAGGCAGTTTAACAGTTTTACAGATGCATCCATGTGTATTTATTTTTTTATTTCCTCTCTCTCTCTGTTCACAGGTTGAATGTAAGTATTTCAACAACCTCTTTAAAAGTTTGTCTGAATTTAGTCTGTTTATGAGCTGCTGCCTTTCTGTCCCATTTAATAACTTCTTGCATAGTCGTCTGGACTCTTCCGGATTCAATCCCACCGTTTTTCTCTCGTTTGGGTCTGTTCTGCTGTGCTTCACAGGTTGCCCTGGTGGTTGGACTCCGTATGGAAGTCGCTGTTTCTACTTCTATAATTACCAAACTGACTGGGCGAATGCCGAGGTAGAGCCTGTCATGTTCTTTTATTATTTCACCTTTTCTTTCATCTGATGTTTGTTTCATGAAGAATCACAGTTTGCACTTTCCAAAGTGTTTGTGGATTTAATCTGTAATCTGAAATTACCATCTGAATGCATTTATTTAATTCAGTTTATTTGTGTAGAACTGATTCAAAACAAATGTCTCTTCAAGACACTTTACAAAAAAACATTTCAATTCAGTCTCACACACATTCCACTTAATTCTGGCTGTCACTTGACAGTGACCCCTCACACAGAGCAACAGTGGAGAGGAAAAACTCCTTTAACAGGACCAATCCTCCAGCACAACCAGAACCAGAATAAAATCCTCCATCTGGGTTTTACAGTTGAACGTTTTAGTTCTGCAGTTGAAAGCTTTTCTCTTTCTTCCAGCGTTCCTGCAACACACTCGACGCAAACCTGGCCTCCTTCCACAACTACTATGAGTACATCTTCCTGAAGAACCTGGTCAGAACTGTGAGACGATCCTGGGACAGAACCTGGGTCGGAGGCTACGACGCCGTCAGGGTCAGTTTATTCACGTTTGTGCTTCTGAGAGATGCTTTACTGACAGAAGCCACTCAGTACGTTTTAACCACACTTCCAAATATCGAGCACATTTAGTCAATTGAAGGTCATCAGAGTTGCCAACAGGTGCGTCTACACCTGCTGTGTCTGAGGTTCTGCGTCAGACTGAAGCTAAAACCAGAGTCTTCCTTTCAGGAGGGGGTGTGGCTGTGGAGTGACGGGTCAAGGTTCGACTACTGGTACTGGGGCAGAGGGGAACCAAACAACCGGGGTGGCAGAGAGCACTGCATGGAGATCAACCTGAAAGGTGAACATTCACAAACTGCCTCTTTGTACAAAACGACTTCTGCTGAAAATACTTAATAATTCCAGTTAATCTGATGAGTAGAATTGATTATTGATTGTTTCTGATCTTTTCAGGATCTACTCAATACGTGAACGATGAAGGCTGCAGCAGAAGGAGTTTCTTCATCTGTGCTAGAAATCGCTAACTCCTCCCTCCGTTTCCTGAGAAATCCAACATGACCATGTGACCTTCTCACTGGTGATGTCACTTCCTCCAGGACGTCAGGCCTCGATGGCGTCGCTGCTGGAAGATAAATAAATTCAAATAAAGCATATGAATAAACATTTTTTTTCCTGTCGTTTTATTTGTTAAAGATTAAAAGCTTTATAATAAAAAGATGTTTATAGAATAAATGAATTTACTGTTTCATTTTAATACTCATTTGTTTCTTTTATGCTTCATGTTTATCTTATTTGTGGTGTTTTGACTTAAAAGTCCAATTTGGCTTTGAATAATTAACATAATTGCTTATAGTAATTACTGGTAATGATTGTTTGATCAGTTACTCAAACTTTTGACCAAATACTGTTTTACTCTTGAGGCGTTTCTTTGATCAGCGGTTCTGCTTGGAACCCGCAGCGGCGGAACCCGCAACCCGCAGCGGAACCGGTTCTGCTTGGAACCCGATCCACTGAGTCGCCTGGAGAAGCTGGTTTAACATCCAGTAGAGAAACTGTTTCCTGATCTTATTTATCTCATTCTTGGTTCAAACTTTTTAATGTACTTTCTCAATTAATTAGTTAGATTTGTACATTAGTGAAGCGTCAGTCCTGGATAAAAACCCTCTAAAATCTTTGCTGATGTTTTTGCTCCTTGGCTTCGTATTAAAACATTTAATCGGTGAAACTTTGTGTTTAACAGAACAGAATGAGGAGTTTTCAGTCTGACTAACTTTGTTCTTTGATATTATGTAAAAAGACGTTTTAGTCATTTTAACACAAAACTCTGACAAACATCTTGATGCGTTTCCTCCCTGCTATTTTCTTTAACCTCATGAAAAAGCAGAAAGAATGGATTTAGTTATCTATTTTTGTTTTTATGTAATGACTCCTCACCATTAACTCCAGATGGAGACGAATACAGTCGCATTGATGAACGGCTGCCCTCTAGTGGCAGCTGCAGGCACAGCAGCTTCCGGTGAATCAAAGCCGTCACTCATCTCCATGCAAATTTTTAAGGTTAAAACATTTAAACATTTACTGTAAAAAGTTGCACCGAGAATTAGATTTACAGCATATCAGAAATATTTCTGTACAGTTATTAAAATAGCAGTCAGATCCAAAATGGCTTTTTGTGCAATATGTGTACATTTGTGTAAAGAATAAAGCAATTTACTATTTATTGTTAGAGTGTAATAATGCCACTAAATACTTTGAGTTTATTGGGAAAAGAAAATGTTATAAAATAGATGAATTTCATCTGCATTAGCTTTCAGTACTGCTGTAATATAATGTTCATTTCTGTTTATTTGTTGTGTTTTAATCATGTAAAACCTTTTGAACTGAATGATCTTGACTCAGAGCCAAAATGCTGAGAGCTTTTCTGCTGCTGAGCTTCATTTTTACAAAATCGTTCTAAAAGTCCAAAGATGCCAACTTACAAGTAATTTTTAACTAAGATACTGGAGCTTATTATCTTTATATTTTCTTCTTAAGGGTCTCTGTCTCATTGGTTGAATAAAAAATACTGAGATCTGCATCTACAGGAGTAAGAATCATTTTGGGATTAATCGTTCCGTCATCGATGCTTTTTTTCTCATAAATTAAATAAACTAAATCAATCTGGCACTAATTGAATCTCAGGCTCAGATGATTTGAGTGTGGTGTAGTCAAAGTAAACTAAAACTAACAAACTAAAACAGTTCATCCAAACAGAGGTTCTGATGAAAACCCACAGTTTGATGGCAGCTGCAGTTTTCAGCTTTAGAGGCCAAACACTTTCTACATCTGACCAGGTTCGTTCAGAGAAATATTTTCCCCTGACATGAAAACATTTTTCTCTTCAGTGACTTCGCAGCGTCTCGAGGGAAATGAGTGATGTGTAAAATAGGATGTAAATGACTCTGGTTTGAATAGTATGAAGTTTCAGGAATGGTTCAGGTATTGTCAGCAAAAAATGCAAATCGTTTGTATCGTTCCTTTGCATGTCCGTGACAACAGAATCATAAGTGCAACAATAAACAGCTGCAGGTCTGCAGTCCGGCTGCAGCAGCAGAGATGATGGACGCGCTTCACTTCCTCACCGCTGCATCACGTAAGGCTTCGCCTGCTTCCTCTTAACAAGGCTGTGTTTTACCACTGAGGTCATGAGGCGAATATCTAAAACATTATCTGGTAAAATATACTCAAAGTATATTCAAAAACTCGTGTCAGCAGTTCTGAAAGGTTTTATTGCTCTGCTGATACAAGCAACTTCTGACAAACTCAGATTTTAAGATTAACTAAAATGCTCAATTTAATATCTTTTATGATATAATGATAGTTAGGAGGATGCAGATGTGTTAGTTTAAATTTGACTTTCACAAAATAAACTCAAAGATGAACTATTATTGTTTTATTTTATTTGTGGTTAATATATATGGCTTACACTATTGTGACCAGTTATGTGCAGATTGATACTGAAATATTGATGCTTCTGCCTTCCAATATCTTCATGCTTTAAGATCAATTCTCAAATCCAAGTATCAATACTTTCAATACTTCAGTCATTTGAGATAATGTAGCTAAACAAAAGAACGATAGAGAGTAACTCAGACTGAGGCAGCGCTGATGGGAACTACTTTTTCTTCCGCCTGGTGAGGGTGTGATGCGGCGTCTCTGACTCTAACACAAGGACACATGAAGCCGATTCAGCTTCATTTTATAGACGCTCTTCATAATTAAACAAATGTAGCTTTATTACTTTGTTTTTTTTAGTTTGCAACATTTTCACATATTTTTATGATTTTCTGCTGTTAAAATACTAAATGAGGCTTCAGTCTAAATGTATTTCTGAGTTTAAAACGAATACATTAGAGTGATGTCTTCTTTTTAGGAAGCCGAGGTTTGAATTACAACAGTTTTTTTAGACTTAAGAGGCAAATTACATGTTTTTGCACAAAGTATCGGATCGGTTTCACTGATACCAGCTTCAATTTTACTGCGTATTGGACCAGTTTTAATGGCATCATCACTAACTGTGGTGATGTCATCACAGTTAGCTGATGGCGCGTTTCACTAACGGCGAAACGCGCCATGAACTCATGAATGAGTCAAAGAAAACGCTGCAATCAAAATTAACAGGAGCAAAACATCCTACAATCAACTAAACTAATGCAAATTAAAAGAAAAAAGTTAAACACTACAAACCTGTTCCAAAACGTGGAAATCCTCCAGGCCACTAGGGGGAGTATGGGGTATGGAATATTACCTATGTAAATGTGCTGCTGGTCTGTGTAAATGACACAAACTTTTATTTTCTTCTCCAACTTTCTCTTTCACATCCCGTTAAAATCCGGACATGGAGTCTTTAGTGATGCGGGTCCCATGTGGTGGGCGACGCCCCCTGGTGGTCTGGAGCCACTTTTAGACATGCTGTTGCTTTCTCTCTTTTGCTTCTGCTTCCTGTGGTTGCAGCAGTTTTTAGTTGTAGCTTTTTGCTGCTGTTTTCTGTTTTTATGGGATTTTTTTTTTGTTTTCCAGTGTTTTTTTGTTGGATGAGTCTTCTGTGTTTGAGTTTTAGAGTTTGCAGCATTCATGTTTCTGCATGATGTTTCTCTGACTGTGAAGCATTTGCAGCTGTTGGCCACCGTCAGACACTCTGTCTGAGCAGCCAACTCATTTTTATTATCATCACCTTAATCAGTCGGACCAAACTTTAGGATGAGCTTTGCAAATGTTGTACTTCATTCAGAATGTGAAGTGAGATGTTTTAATGCTTCTGCATATTTGAGAATATAAAAGATATTGGAGTATTTGAAAATCATGAAGTTTACTCCCTTTCAGGACCAACATGGTTGATAAAGAACTGCAGATGAAATGAGTGTTGGTGTGTTTGTGCTGCAGTGCTGTGTGCTGCAGTGCTGTGTGCCGCCGCGGCTCTCCCTGGACGCCCGTTAGTTTTTGTCAATGAGTTGATGACCTGGCCGGACGCTCAGAGCTTCTGCAGACAGAACTTCCTGGACCTGGTGCTGGTCAACAGCGTGGAGGACGTGACGCTCATGAAGAACATGGTGGATCTGGACGCCATGGTCTACATGAACACAAGTTTCCAACATGTACGTTTGAAACTGCACAGCTGCTCATTCTGACCGTAGTTCCAAGTCCTTCCACAGGTTTCTTGTAGTTAAATGTTAAAGCTGAGTCGCTGTGCAGTTTTCACTCAGATGTGATGCGTTGCTTGCAGCGAGCCTGGATCGGTTTGTCTGAGGACCTGAACAGCTGGAGGTGGTCCTTTACTGACCCCAACTTCTACAGAGACGGAGAAGCTGCGTTCAGGAACTGGAACTCTGGGGAACCAAACAACTACCGGGGAAAAGAAAGCTGTGTCGGGATGCGGAACAACGGCTTCTGGAACGATAATCCCTGCCAGATGTTGGCCAAATCAATCTGCCACCATGTCCAAGGTGAGAACGGAGGATCAGGCCAGACCTCGGCCTCCAGGACTCCTGCATTGATCTCTTAACAAACATGACACCATGACTCAAAAATAAATTAATCAGGATGAACTCTTGACCTTTCCTCTGAGCTTGTATCGAAATGAAGATAAGATTTGTTATTTTATTATTAATGTTGAAAGAATGAACCAAAAATCTAGCAGTTCCTTGAAAAACAAGTGGAAAAATGTTTCTTCTCAAATTAACCACAGAGTTTCTATTATAAATGTGTGAAACTTTGTTGATATTCTGCTCACGTCAAAAAAAAATCAACACAATTCCAGAATAGCAGTATTTCCATTAAGTAAGAAATGGAATTAAAATTACGTGACAAGTTATTAAAACACATGTTGAGTCGTTCTTCAGTTACTTCCTGTGGTTTCTTCTTCGTGGTTTCTATCATCCGGTTGTTGGTCACGTGACCCGTGATGTGAAAAGTGTTTCGGCTTTTTGAACTAACAAGTTTTTTTGAAATTGTAATGTTTCCATTAAGCAGATTTATTTTTAAAATGCCAAATTGCACAATTCTATGATCAGCGGAAATGCATCCAGTCACAGGACAGACTGGTTACTGGTCGCTCAGCAGACGACCAGCAGCTGCTGTGGAAGGAAAACTGATTTTATCTGCTGAATGATTTCAGAGCAGAATGTTTCGCTGATCTTCATCAACCAGACGATGAGTTGGCCTGCAGCCCAGAGCCACTGCAGAGAGCATTACACAGACCTGGCCAGCGTGAGGAACATGTCAGAGAACGAGCAGATCAAGGGCCTAGTCCAATCAGCAGGAGAGCGTCAGGTCTGGATCGGTCTGTACAGAAACACCTGGATGTGGGTGGATGGCAGTAACCTCTCCTTCAGCCACTGGAGAGCGTCGGAACCCAACGGGCCACAGGAGGCCTGTGCAGCAGCCGATTATGCAGACGACGGGCTGTGGGAGGACTGGCTTTGCTCCTGGAAAATGCCTTTTTTTTGCAACACAGGTAAGACTTGAATCTTAAGATTTCCTCCGTAAAATGATTTTATCTTCTGTTCAGACAGTTTGTTTCCGCTAACAACTTTCAAAAGGATTTGTTAAAATATTGAAAAGGTTCAGAGCAGAACCTTCATTTCAGAACGTGCGTCCATCAGCTGACCTGCTGACCTCAGCTGGATGGTCACTGTGCATCCATCTGCTTCTCTAAACGTCACAAACATTAAATCCTTAAAGCAAATATAATCTCCACAGAGTTCATATCGGGTTGTGATTCAGAGTTTACAGAACTTTAAAGAGATTGCAACAGATAAACTTTCCTCTTCTGTGAAATATCTCAATATTTTCTGGTCACGACTCAAGTGGCTCAACAGAGCCTTAAAAAGCCTGATTTCATAAATTCCTCCAATTGAAAGACAAAACGTGGCGTTTTATGGCTTTTATTCACCCTGCAAAGGTGGAAACTGACCTGCTGGTAACCATGACACCGTAGAAAAAAATACTGCCGTAAACAGGCTGGTTATGCAGGAATAAATAGCTGAGATTTACCTCCTTCAATCTGCTCTGAAGAAAAGAAACAAACTGAAGCAAAAATAATGCAAAGAAAAGTGATGGAGTTGTCATCCCTGTGGCGCTCCAGTCGTAGCCAAATCAATGGGTTTGATGCAAAACCAAGATTTAAAAACTGTTTTCCTTTTCACGTCAAATGGAGAAGATTGTGACACCAGTTTGTTTGTCAAAGTTCCAGGTTCGAAGCAGGTGGTGAAGGTGAAGCTGCTGGTGAAGTCTTCCTGTCTGGACCTGAGCGACCCGGCGGTGCTGGCACACCTGCTGCAGCAGGTACGGCTTCTGGGTCTGGACGGAAATCTGCTTTAACGCTCCACACTGGGGAAAAACTCAACAGCAAACTGACGATCAAAGCAAGATTTAATTCAATTAAAAACAACTGAAGGTAAAATCACAGCATGAAAATACAAATGATGCATCATTTGCATTGAAACAACAGATAATTTACATGAAGAGACAATAAAACGGAGCAGACATGGAAACACTCATCAAGTCTGTCACTCACTGCGTTTCTGTTACAAATCATCTCAGAACTTTGTCAATATTCTGCTTATGTCGAAAAAACACAATTTTGCAATTGTGGTGTTTCCATAAAATAAGAAGTTAAATTAAAATCACACGTCAATAAGTTTGTTTGATGCAGTAGATCAATAAAAACCAAACCTCTCCATGATCCTCCTACCACTTCCTGTCTTCTTCCTCTTTGTATTTTCCTCCAGTAGTATCATCTGGCTGTTCATCATGTGACTCGTGTGATACAAAAATAATGTTTCCATTGCAGTTTTTCAAAATACACTCATTTCCATAGAGCTGAAAAGTTCTCTGACAAAACAAAATACTATTTTTTGGTGCTCATGACCTTCCTGATGGTGTAAAAATCTGTGTTCGTCTTTTGATTAGACACATGACATTTTGTGCCTTTTTGATCGCGTTAGCATTCCATACATAGAGCAGGAGAATCAGCAGGTCTCAGGCGAACACAGCAACAGAGATGAGCAAAGTGTGAGATTTAGAAATGATTCGGTTTCACTGCACATTCAGACCAGTGGCGCAAATAAAACACCATGCAGGTTTTTCAGCAAAACTGCAGGAAAATGAGTGTGTTAAAACACCCACATCCCCCACTGTGGCGTTTGTTTAAGTCTGAAATCCTTAGCTCAGCATGACGATAGCTGGGTTTGGTCACAGCTCTGAGTTCCCGTCAATTCACTGATTACTGGAAACAAATCTGTCCAGGAAACAACAGCAGCTCCTCCATCGCTGCTTCTGTGGGGATTTGAGAAACATTTTTATTCCATGTTGCATGATGTGTGATGAAAACACAGCTAAACATAAGTTATGGGCAGTGATGTCAGTAACCCGTTATTTAGTAGCGAGTTACTGATGTCGGAGCCCTTTTCTCAGTAACGAGTAATTGAACACGTTGCTATTTCAAATCCAGAAGTCAGACTACAGTAATCGGAACCACTTTGCGTTACTATTTTCTTCTGTAATTAATTTTATTTCCTCTACGCGTCTCGGGGAGCGACCTCCGTTTCTGTTTCAGCAGCGACAGAAACATGAACAACGGAGGGAAGATGTTCATCTTGTTGCTGGAATAACAGGAACTAACTGGAGTTTCTGCAGCTTTATAAGCTGCTTTGGGCTTGTTTTCTGTAAAGTCTCTTGCTAATTTAATGAGTCGCGGTTTTTGGGCTTGGAAATGACATAAAGCCCAGAATTTGTCTGACATCCAGTTAGTTTTAGTCAGACTCCTGATCCGTCCCGCTGTGTCTTTGTTAATGTCGAGGTAATATGACGTCAACATCGAGACTAATATGAAAAACAGAGCAATAAACATGAAAACAGCCGAGAACGAACGAGCTCATAAACTTGTGCAACTAAACTCCATTATAATTATTAATATTAAGATAAATGTGACAAATCTGTGCAGCGGCCATCTGAGCTGTGGAGCCGCAGGAGGAGATCTGCAAACGCAGGGCCGTAACCAGAACCTGGAGGCCGGGGGCTTGGGGTCTACTTAGAGTTTTCCAGACAGTGGAACAATAATATTCACAAATTACTAAACTTTTCTTTGTACTGTTGTAACCATTAAACAATCTCCCCTTCAGTTCAGCCTTATGAGACGCATTGTTGATGCTACATTATAAAATAACTTACAATTAATTATTGGCAAAGATCAATGTCATTATCACAGTGTTGTTGTTAGCAGCTGCTGAAAGTAACTAAAGTTACTTTTAATGTAACTTAGTTACTTTCCAAATCAAGTAGTCAGTAATCTAAGTTACTTTTTCAAGGAGTAATCAGTAATCTGATTAAAGTTACTCTTTCAAAGTAACTATGCCGTCTCTGGTTATGGGGAATATTTTGTCCTGGTTGTCAGAAGTTAAAATGTTGCGTCTCAGTTTGAACAGAAGCTGAAGGCCAGCAGAGCCGATGGAAACGTCAAGCTGAGCTGGAGGAAAACATCGGATGGAGAAATCTTCCACCAGGAGGGATCCTGAGCTTCAGGCTGGAAGACTGGATTTCCAAGAGCAGCTTCACAAATCTGAAGCTTAGATTTGTGATGTGATTATCATCATTTCTTTGTGTGCTGTTAGATAGAAGGTCTGAATCGATGAATAAAACATGGCTGACTCAAACTAAATATTGTTTTTTCATTCTTTTAAGCTTCATTTAGTGAGTATTTCTGAGCTAAACAGGCAGCAGATGGAAATGTAAGTTATTAAAAAAAATCTAGAAGTACAACTTATGATAAATATTTATGGTGGGAACGGCTGGCTAAGAAGCTAGCTGCTGCGCTAACACTGAAGCACTAATCACAAACATTAGTTGTGCTAACGCTAAAGCGCTACGTCAACATGGTATTTGGTGGAAGCTAAAGCGCATCAGTGTCTGTCTGATGAGAGCAGAGGTTCATTTATCTTCCCATATGTTCCAACCAATTATCTTTTTGTTTATATGAATCATAGAAAATGTGATTTCACTGTGTGAACGTTGCACAAGAAATGCTTGAAAAACCTGATAACAAAAACATTTTTTTTCCTTTTCCTCGCAATAAATCTTCAAAGTTTTTTTAAAGCGGAAAAAAAAAGTGATTTTAAAATCTGTTCAGAAAGTCTCATTGTTCTGTCTGAGGTTAGCAGTGACTAAAACAAGTGAGTTTCAAATATCTTCAAATGAAAATATCTGTTCATAGAACGTTGAACCAGATTTGATCTTGCTTCAGTGGTTTGGGGGTAAATTTTGTGCTAAAGGTGGAAAATGTTTTTCATCCTTTCTGACTCTGAAGCATCTTGTAAATAATATGTAAATAAAAGTAGTTTGAATACTTTGAAGTATATTAAATGGATCAAGAATTAAAACCCAGAATAGGAAGAGTTTGCATCCTCTTTTTGCATGTGCGTGACAACAGTGATATAAATACTATCAGCAGCTGCAGCCTGACGGACCGAAGGGAAAAACTCAGGAGGATGGAAATGCTTCACTTCATCACAGCTGCTACCTGTAAGTGTCTCACATTATCTCATGATTTTATGCTCCTGTTGCACCCTGGGAATAATGAGATTATTACCATTTTTGGTAATACACTGACAGAATTTTATTCATTTATGTAATGTGTCTTATGTAGTTACTTCTGTTCAGACGCAGAAGAATCTGAGAACCAGTCACTGTTAGCATCAGTAGAAGAAGAAGCTCAGGAATGTGACTCTTATCTGTCTGCTGCAGCTCCAGAGAAAATAATCCCAAATGTACAAACCAAAGGGTTTAAGTCCCGTCTGACCCAGGAGAGCAACGTTCTGATCGGCCATAAACTCAGCAGCTGAGCCTGCAGGCGGACGAAGACGCAGCTCCTAAAGTTAAACTCAAGAGTGAAAAAGTGTGGAAAAAAAGATCAAAAAATCTGGTTTCATATTTAAAAATTACATTTTCCAACAGACAAAAAGAATAAAGTTGTGTGCAAAGTAAAAATAAAAATGAATACAAATATCATTACAAAATAATTTAAGGCAGAAAAAAGTTTTTTTTTTCCAATATAAAATGTATTAAATTGTTACGTTATAATGTATACATAGGTTAGAACAGGTAAAATACTTCCAGTGACAATATGTAGTTATTACTTCATTTTCATGACCTTGAAATATCTAGAAACTAACAGCAAAACTACAAAGATTGTGTTCAAACAAGAGGTCTCACTTTGACATTGGAAAATCACTCAAGTAAAAGAAAAAAGAACAAAAAAGTTCTAAAACTAAGTTACTCAAGTAAATATAACTGAGTAAAAGTACTTAACCTGTGAAACCTACAGAAAAGGATTTTGGGTCGTAGGGAAAAAATTAAATTATTTTTCTCAGAACTGTAACAAAAAAACCAACTTAAATCTGACATTCATGCATTAAATCTGCACAAATAATATCAATAAAGCTGATTGTTCCCAGGTAGCCATAATCATTAAAGTCAGAATTAAACAAAGAGATGAAATCCTGGATAAGGAAGTCTAAAGAACAGATTCTACAGGACCTGGCAGCCATAAGTAAAATAATGTTTGAATCCTCATGTCACTGACGGAGCCAAACCTGCCCCACCCGTCCAAATGGACCAGTTCAACCGGGCCAAGCAGTCAGTCCACAACGAGATGTACGTTCCCAGTCCAGCTAAATCTGCTGTCAGAAAACACAAATATATCCACTTCTCACAAAGTTTTTTACACGTTTTCTGTAAAACTTGCAGGAAGTTTGAGACGCTAACGGCTCAGTGACGTCACTGCTGCTCAAGTTCGAAGAAAAAACATTTTTTAGATTTTTTTCATAAATTCAGCAAAAACTTTGTTCATCCAATCAAACCTCAAACCTGAGCTGAGTAGTAACTGGTAACACTTACGTGAGTAACTCTTGAGAAATGTACTTTTAGAAGTATTTTTACTACACTGTACTTTTTACTTTTACTTTTATTATGAAGTATTTCTACTCGAGTAAAATATCTGGATTTTTCAGCCAGTGAATGAAAAGCAAACATGTTTTAATTAAAGATTCACCACACACACACACACACACACACACACACACACACACACACACACACACACACACACACACACACACACA